>APFE030666828.1:5527-20522 GCA_000404065.3 Pinus taeda | reverse complement strand
AATTAATTGTCAAAGAGTTTTTAAATGAATAAATACTAGAGAATTCAAGTGTTAGGAAAATATTACCATATTAAAAATTAATTAAAATCTTATTTAAGGTAGGGGGAGAAAAGGAGGAGAACGACTAGGAGGAGAGGGCAGGAACCCAACAACTACTAATCTTCCAACCATAGTCTCTATTGAGATTGTTTGGCCTTTTTTCAATCTCAAGGGCTTCCCTAAATTTCCGGTGATGGAATTGCGGCACTCTAGCAATCACACTAGCTTCCTCGATGCAGACATAATGATTGGTTTTCTCCACATGCTCTGCTAAAACAGAAGACTTGGTTCTCATATGCTTAAGGTCAGCTGCGTGCTCACTAATCATTTGATTAATGGAGCGACCAGTGTCACCAGTATAGGGGGTCCCACATGAATAGGGAATAATATAAACCCCTTTCATGTCCTTGGGGTCAATAGGGTCCTTCACAGATCTGAGGGACTTACGAATGGTGTTAAGAGGTCTAAAGGTTGCGGGGACATTATGCTTCTTAAGAATCCTCGCAATCTTGTCTGTGGTCCCTTGAACAAACGGAAGATGTACACTAGGAATCCGTTCTTTAGGTCCTCTTTTGGTTAATGAATTCTTAGCAGCTTTGAGGAAAGCCTTTTGTCCCAAGTGTCTGCTGTAACCGTTCTCCACAAAGACATTAAGGAGATGGGATTTCTCCTCCTCGAAGCTCAGTTGTCTGACCTGACGTTGGGGCAGGCAATCTGTCTGAAATATCTAGACCCTGGAAGTCCTGTAGTCGATGTCCACATCAATGGCACCGTAATCCCCCATACCCTGATTGATCTAGGGGCTACCATTAATGTGATGACCAAGGACACTATGCTCAAGCTCAACCTTCAGCTCCCTAAGAAAGACCACAATAGTACTATAGTTAGCAGACCACTCCACCGTGACCCCTGAAGGGATTGTGGAAG
This sequence comes from Pinus taeda, assembly GCA_000404065.3. NCBI lineage: Eukaryota > Viridiplantae > Streptophyta > Pinopsida > Pinales > Pinaceae > Pinus > Pinus taeda. Next base: position 19,556 of record APFE030666828.1, on the reverse strand, counting down.
ATGTAATGGTCTCTATCGATTCTTGGGAGTACCTTGCTGATTTCCTAGTTCTCCAACCAAAAGAAAAGCTTACTGGGTATCCTCTCATCTTGGGAAGACCCTGGTTGGCTACCGTAGATGCCTACATTAGTTGTCGAGCAGGGAACATGACAATCAAGAATGGGCATATGTCCAAACAGTTAGTCCTATATCGTCCTGCCCAACCTTTGTTAGAACATGATTTACCTCTCTGGTTGGAGGAGGAAAATGAGGATGAAGTCTATTCCACACCACTGTGTGTAGTGGAAACTACCATGGTGTGGGGGGGGGCACAAACCGAGGATGATCTTATTGGAAACTTGATTCAGAATCCACCCGCCAGTGGATTTCCATTAGAAGAGCTGGTGGAAGAAATCCAAGCCAATCTTTTAGTTGATCTCTGTGTGGCTAATCCGACCTTTCTCTGAGTTAAGAATGTGGAATTCAACCTAGAAAGAACCTTGAAGATCAACTCATCTCTATCCACCTCTAAGGAGAAAATAGTGTGTAGCTTATTGAGAAACCACTTGGATGCTTTTTCTTAGAGCTATAAGGAGATGAAAGGAGTGCACCTTGAGTCTGCACTCACCAAATTTACATTAAGGAAGATTGCAAACCAATTAGGTAGCCTCAAAGGAGGATGAATCCAACCCTTAAGGACATTGTTAAAGAAGAACTGCAAAAGTTTTTAGATGCAGGATTCATCTACCCTATCTTTGACAGTGAATGGGTCTCTCCTTTAGTGCTAGTGCCAAAGAAAAACAGGAAGTGGAGAATCTGTGTCGATTATCAGGAACTAAACAAGGCCACCAAGAAGGACCATTTCCCTTTGCCTTTCATAGATCAAGTGTTAGATGGTCTAGCAGGGAAGAAGTTATTCTCCTTCCTAGATGGGTTTAGCGGGTACAACCAGATCCAAATCAGCCCAGAAGACCAAGATAAGACCACTTTCACTTGTCCTTGGGGTACCTTTGCATACCGGGTCCTTCATTTTGGGTTGTGCAATGCTCCCACCACTTTCCAGAGAGTAGTATTGAGTATATTTGTTGAACTGGTTCATGATTTAGTGGAAATCTATATGGATGACTTTACCCCTTATGGTTCTGACTTCCACGAAGCTTTGTCTAACCTGGGAAAAGTTTTGAACAAGTGTATTGAAATGAACATGCCCCTCAGTCTTGAAAGATGTGAATTCCTGATGACTGAAGGGACCATGCTAGGTCATGCAATTTCTCAGCAAGGATTACAGGTGGACCACAAAAAAATTGCCATCATCCAAAAGGTCCCACCTCCTCAAAAGGTAAGATATGTTGGAAGTTTCCTAGGTTTATCAGGGTATTATAGAATATTCATTAATGATTTCAGTAAGCTAGCCTCTCCTTTGTTTGGTCTTTTGGGAAAAGATGCTGAGTTCATATGGACTAAAAACTGTCAAGAGGCTCTAGATACCTTGAAAAATAAACTAGTGACTGCCCCAATTTTAAGAGGTCCAAACTGGGCCCTACCTTTCCACATTTATACAGATGCCTTGAACAAAGCGATAGGAGTAGCCTTAGGGAAAGTTGATGAGATGCTGCCTTATGCCATATATTTTGTAAGTAAAAACTTGTCCAAGGCATAATTTAACTACACTGTAACCGAAAAGGAGCTCCTAGTCCATTCCCTAAATAAGTTCAGACACTACATCACCGGCTATCAAACATTCGTACACATTGATCATGCTGTAATTAGGTATTTAATGAACAAACCAGATGTAAATGCTTGTATTATTAGATGGTTACTTTTATCGCAGCAATTTGATTTAACCATTGTTAATAAGCCAGGTAAGGAAAATGTTGTTGCTGATTTTTTGTCTAGAATAGATCTACCTGCAGGTGAAGAAGGAATGGTGGATGATCAAATTCTAGATGAACACATATTTTATATCTTAGTACTCTCTCCATGGTTTGCTGATATAGCAAATTACTTGGTTTCAGCACAGTTTCCGCCACATGTGTCCTCAAAAGAGAAGAGCAAGATCATGAGGAAAAGTGCCCCATTCACCTGGATTGGGGGCAATCTCTTCAAACTTGGCCTAGATTAGATTTTGAGGAGATGTGTCAAGGAGGAGGATTTTTTTGACATTCTCCTAACCTATCATGATGGGCCCTGTGGGGGCCATTTTGCAGCAAAGAGGACTGCCTTCAAAATCCTACAAGCAGGTTACTATTGGCCCACTCTTCATCAAGATGTAAGGAGATATATCAGCCAATGTGACTGATGTCAAAGGATGGGGAAACCTACTCCAAGGGATGAGATGCCCTTGCAACCTCAAGTGACTTTTGAGCCATTTGAGAAGTGGGGCATGGACTTTGTGGGTCCTGCCAACCCTCCTTCAAAGCATAAATCTTACATCATTGTGTGCATTGATTATCTGACAAAATGGGCAGAAACAAAGGCGATCAAAACAACAATAGAAGATGTTATCACAAAACCTAGCCCTGATAGGCTGCTGATCAGGTAAACCTTGAGTAACTTTTCAAACCTACTTTAGGCTGAGGCTTAGCCTCGCCAACCTGAGAGGGCTCTCTCACAAGATTAAAGATTTTGATAATGAATAAGATGGAGTACCTAGTGTTTGAATAAATCTTTGTCTGCTCCATGAAATGGTGTTTGGATTATCCACAGGAGTAGGTGGATTTGGGTCAGGATTGCTCCGTGTATATCTCCCTCTCAAAGCCATCTTTAAAACTTTTGAAAATGTATAGAGTCACCAAGGTAGATTGCAGCCTCGAAAGGTCTTCTGAGCTCCTGCTACCTTCAAAAGTTTAGTCTCTTAATTTCGAGAATGAATAATCTTCAGGCTCCCGGCAGACGCACCAAAATGTTATCACAAAACCTAGCCTTGATTAGGCTGCTGATTAGGTAGACCTTGTGTAACTCTTTCAAACCAACTTTTGGCTAAGGCTTAGCCTCCTCAACCTGAGAATGCTCTCTCAAAGGATTAATGATATTGATAATGGATTAGATGGCTAACTCTATTAAACAAATGAAGAAGTGTAAGTGGTTGAAACACAATCAATAAACATCCATTGGGCTTATGGAGTCAGAAAAGCTTAGTATGACAACAGTATTAGCTGAACATGGAAGTCAGGGCATCAAAAGTTCAATATATCAGTTAACACATAGAGATAAGTAGGAAACACAGTCTATGAATGTATGAAGGAAGTTAGAGCATGTCAATGAGTTCTAAGTATCATACATTCATACTACTGCAAATAAGGAAATAAGGAAAAACATAAAACAAGCACCATTGAACTCTTTTTGAATCCTGAGAAGTAAAGCCAAAGTCTGTATTCATAAAAAACATAATCTTCTACAATGACACAATATGAGTGTTTCTCTGAAAATTTCCAACCCTTTGTACATTAGAACTTCTCCTATATATAGATTTCTTTACATAACTTCGATTCTTTCCTCTAGGATGAGGAGAATTCGAATTCCACCTTACTTGACACCTATTGACATTCAAAACTAACTATTAAATGTAAATGATTGTTAACTGGCAATTCTAGAGACCTAAAACAATTAGGAGTGTAACTATTCATTATGATTAAAACAAACTTATCTAGGAATTAAAAAATCCTTTTGACACCTATAACTCCATGAATTCGAATTTTATGGTGCTCATAACCCTCCAGTTGGCCCTTGATGACTCATCCTTTTACTATTCCTGGAAACTAGGAGATTGTTCCTTGCTCTGTTCTGGCTGAAACATAGGTGTCGGGACAGAGCTCATATCTTCTCATAAAAAATGTATTTGGAAACAATGAAGGAGGTTTTTGTAGATAAATACGTGCTGAACAAAAACCTCTCCTGGTGTTTTGAAATACCTTTCCTACTACTCAAAATATGTCTTTGAAAAATAGGTGTAAAACAGGAGAAATATGCTTGTGAAAAACTGCACCTACAACAGTTTTGTAGCGCAAGTTTGGTCATTCATTTCTCCTATATCATAATGGATTTGAAGAAAGTGGAAGAGGTTTTTGTATTTCAGTATCCTAGGAATGAAAACCTCTTTCACTTTTCAGAGATGAATTTTCCATTGCTTGGTAATCCCCTTGGAAGTTGACTGCTGTTTTCATAACATAAAATTTTGGAGTTCATAGATGTCTTTCCTTTCCTTGTTTTGCCTTTGTTGGATGTTTACACTTTGTAAATGATCCTTTTTAGAGACTCCTCTTCAAAAATATTTCCCTTTGTCTCTCAAAATCGGTCCACCAAATCATAATATGCAACTACAACAGTTTCGTAGCACGCTAAAAATTTGTTCAGAAGGCCTATGGACCTCCCTGCCACCATTCATCCTCCTAACTCTCCATTCCATACCTACACCACTACATTTCCACTCATTTCTTTCCTCCATGCACAGAAAATACTGAATCCTATTTATTTTGTTCAAAAAAAAAAAATGAAGATTAAACGAGCAGCACCTTGAACTTAATGCTTACCTAGTGCCTGCTATTTGCTTTTCCTTCTCCTTCAGAACCTTCCTCGGCTATCTCTCCAGTCCCTGCTCAAGCCTAAGGCAAATTTTTAGAGGGAGAAGCAGTTACAGGAAATCCTGCAGGATTCTTGTAACAGCTGATCCCCTTAAAAATCGAGCTCTAGAGGCAGGGTCAATGCAGCCATAAACGATAAAACATGCCAGGAACCGATCGTGATCAAAGATCACCAGCATGAGGTAGCCAAGCCGCCAGTTCAAAAGCCACGGGTGCCAACAATAGCAGCAATCCATGAATAGAGTGCCAAAGTCTGAGCATGCAATAGCACAGTAGCGACTAATAGGTAAGTGACGAAACTCGTTCCTCTGTTGCATGAGTATAATTTACAAACTGCATGAACAATTGAGATGGTCACGATTAAATGAAATTGGTGGCCAACTAACTAGCCACCCTCGTCCAGTTCAAATAACATCCCTCATCCAGTTCAAGCAGCACCTCGTCTAGTTCAAACAACGTTCAGTGGGTGTAATCAGCACGTGTGTTCAGTCAACTCAGGAAGAAAAAATCAAAACAGATAGTGGTGGTAGCGTACAATAGGAATGATGGAAGTGATTGCGGGTAGGTGGCATGAAGTATCATAATGGAACTGGAGTAGGGACCAACATCCTAGATGAAGGTAACGTACCCCTCCTGCCACCTCACCTCGTCACTGCAGAACACGCTCGAAAGCTCCCGTAAGCTTATGTATGCTGCGGTTGACGCCCTCATCACCTTTGTTTTCATTTTCATCGTCGTTCTCTTGACTGTAACAACTTACCTACCACCTCCAGAACCTAGAAGCAGTCACTCTCTGTTAGTTTCAAAACCCTTCCGCTTATCGAGCTTCTACAGGAGCATTATCACACTCTACAGGAGCGGAAAACACAGTTCTACAGATCCCTTCTATAGGAGGGCTAGTGAGTAGTCTTGCAGAGGGAAATTCGGGATTTTATGCCAAATTAAAGCTCAAAAAGGTAGGCTCAATAAAACCCACTGTACATTTTATATATCTACAAAAGGTGGTGGGATTTGAAGTGAAGCATTGAGTTGAAAAGAAAGGAAAAGTGAGAATGGAATCTGCATGTGTTTTTTAAAAATCTATATATAGTTTCTCCATTTGCTCTTTGCACTGAAAAACTGTCTCTTTCTCCTCCGTGGTATTCTCCTATGTAAATAAATGATGCAACCATAGGAAATTAAGCCTACAAAACAATGAATTTGCATTGGGTGGTCCGCTTACTTTGTGAAAAGGAAAAAACATTGTCTTATATACTCTCTGTTTTTTAAAAAAGATATTGTTTCCCTCAAACAAACCGAGAAATAAATTAAGTTTGAGAATAGAGTTTGAAGGGAAGGAAAATTGCAAATTGCTTTTGTTAAAAAGGAAGAACATGAAATTCTCTCTCTGGTTCCAGAAAAAAACCTCTGTTGTTCCTCTGTTTTTAGGTTTGAAAATTTGATGCCTTCCTCCTCACCTGAAACATTCCAACAGTCTCCGAACATCATGATAGGGGGTCTTATGAGGAATAAGCCTTTGAATTCCACCAAACTACATGAACACCCAGAAGTGGTAGCCCTCTTTACTAGGGAAAATTGGATGCCTTTCTTTGAAATTTTTCATGGGTATGATGAGGAAGTCACAGAGGAATTTTTATTGTATTTCAAACCCCACTCAAAAACCCATGCTATAGTCAGTTTCAGGGGTCTAACCATAGAACTTACACCAGAGTTCAATAGCAGAATTACAAGTCTCCCACTTGGGCTCCCCTGGAGCAAAGAAGAAAAACCACTAGGATAGGTTGCTAAGAAGACCTTTTTCCAGCTTGATGAACATCCCATGGAGGATAAGAATGGGATCAAGAGGACAAGTATACCTTATCCATGGGGTGAGGTTAGCTATCAGATCATGAAATATATCTCCTGTGAAGGAAGATACATCATAATCTATGGTTATCATTTCAGACTGTTACATGAACTAAGATATGGCATGGACCTGCCTGCATCTAGAAAACTCAGTCTTCCATATTTTCTCCTCCAATCCTTGATAGAGTGCAGCACCAAATTGAATGCATGGGTTCCAAACCAATTGGCCCACCATGGTCTAATTAAATTTCTAGTGGAGGATGCCCTCCACACTTACACAATCCCCATAGCCTGGGAGATTTTCAGGAACATGACTAAAGAGGATGATATCAAAACTCTCACTAATGACCTTAGTCCATCTGGAAGTAAAGAGGAGGAACAAAAAGAGGAACCTAAGAAGGAAATCCATGAAGAAGAACACAACATTCGATTGGAAGAAGAAAAAGAAGAAAAACAGAGAGGAGAGGAGAAACATGACACCACCACAAATGAACCTAAAGCAGAGAAGAAAGCAGCATCAAAAGTAGAAAAAGGGAAAACCACAACAGAGAAAAAGAAGAGGACAAGAACTGAAAAGAAGAAACCCAATACAACTCAGAAAAAGGCTACCACAAGAAAAGTAGAAACTCAGCAAGCAAAGGAGAAAACAACAGCAGAGACAGCAAAAACAAAATCAAAGACAACAGAAACAAGAAAAACAACAGATGGAAAGGAAGAAGCACAACAAGAAGAAGTGTCTCTTGAGACACTAGCAAGAGAAGCAACAACTGTTCTTGCTACACTTAGTACTCCAGCCAAGCCAAAAGGGAAAAGGAAGAGACAACCATCTATGTACTTCAAGGCTCGAAAGAGCACCAGAATCAAGATAGGGAAGCCTCAACCACCTTCAAAGGAGCCCATCATCATTGAGGATGTACCTACTGTAACAAAGGAGGAATCTCCCTCCAAAAGCCCCATCACTTACGAGAGATGAAGTCCTAAGACCTCTGCTTGGAAAGAAAGGATCAAACTAATGGACTCCAAAATGGTCCTATAGGAGGCGCAGACCTCTCTACAAGAGACATTGGCAAAGCTCAAAGAGGCTGAAAAACTTGAAAAGAAGGTAGAAGAACAGACCTAGGAGGAAGATAAGGAAAAAGAGATACCAAAGCCTGGACCTCAGCCTAACTTAGGCTCCTACTATAACCTTTTGGAAGGTGGGAAGATCATCCCACAAAAGTTTGTCGTGCCTCTATTCTTTGAACTGGAAAAGGAAAGAGTTAGGACCCATACATGGATGAAAATTGCAAAATCAAATTGGGTAGAAGACATTGGGCACATGGAAAACAAATTGAGAGAGATGGGCAAAGAATTGAGCATGGTCAGGCATACAGAAAGCATCAGAAGAGCTCAATTAGAAGTAGAAAATGAAATGTTGAAGAAGCAACTGTAAGAAAGGGAACCTCAAGGAGGAAATGAGTTGTCAATCTTAAAGAAACAGCAACAAGAAGAGAAACCCCAGGCAGACAGTGAGACATTGATAAAACAACAATAGGAAAAAGAATCCTAGGCAGAAAATGAAGTGTTGATTTTGAAAAGGCAGCTACAGGAAAAGGAAGCTCAGTTAGCCTACATGGTTAGCTGGGCAATGGAGGCATTACAATGCAGGTAGCCAACCAAATCATATGCACTGTACCTCAAGGATCAGTGGCTCCAATTTCAGATTAAGACACTAGCCTAGAGGGGCATAATACCTTTTCAGGATTATGGCCAATTCATCCATCTATGTGATCACAGTTCAGTTAAGGATAAAGCGAAGCTAGCAGAGTTCTAATTGCACAACCTAGCACTTACTGACATGAACTTATGGGATCCAAATGTTGCATTGGGAGACTTGCAGCTAATGGCTATGGCATCTTGGATGAGCCATGAAGATAAAAGGGTAGTGGAAATCTAGAAAAATGATGGAAAAAGAGCTGAGTGAACCCTTGATGATTAGAGCAGAACCAACAGACCCCTTAGCTCTCATCTATGCCCACCAACACCTTGCAGCTAATCCTCAAGTTGTCCCAGACTATGTTGATAAGCAGGCCCAGGCTATTGCTCACTTTGAGGACATGGAGAGATTGTTCGAAGATGACTACATTCATGCCTGCATGAGAAGGTGGAATACCTTGCCACACAGCCTAAGGATCAAGGAGTATCACTCCCCAAACAGAATGAGGGAAGCCATGACGAGAGTGCCCCTATATAAGCACTCAATGCAAAATTTGAAGGCCAATTCAATTGGCCTTAAATTCAGTCCTCCACTGCTGCTAGGACTTCCGGAAGGTGTAAAAGAAGAGGAAGAACAGAAATAGTGGGAATAAGTGGATAGGAAGGTAGGTTTCCATGATAGAGAGGAATATATCACATCAAAGATATGGGATGTCAAGGAATCTGTCAGAGCCATCAAGGATGAAGAGTTAGTTTAGTTGCTCAGAGGATGAGCAACCTATTCAGTAGGGGGGTGATGATAAGCCCCAAAAATGGGTAATTATATGGGCTCATTTTGCCTCTTATTTTGACCTAATCCAGCATTCTCATTATTTTATTGCATGTTTTCAACTATATTGATGCTAATAGAGTGAATTGGGTTAGTCACTTTGCCATGTAGTCTAATGTGTGCTTTATTTAGATTTTTTGGCCAATTTTGGACAAAGTCAAGGGATTTATGAGAAAATGGCAATCAAAACTCGAGGAAAACAGGGAAGAGGATTTGTAGGGGGGTGTCTCCTTCATTTATGACCCCTTTCCTTGAATCCTCCATCAGTAACTTGGAGCACAAAGGTCCACATTGATGATACCAAGGAGCAGTCGAGCAAGTAAATAAGGACTGTTGTTTATCTCCAGTTCTAGGAAGCCGAGTTCCTTGATTTTAGGAGGACTGTTGGAAGACTCCATTTGTATAAATAAGGGGGCTTAGAGCCTCAGTAGGTTAGCTAGTTATTAGTAGATTTTCGCACTTTTGTGTAGCATTGTGTTCAACTCATTTTCGAGTTCCTTTTTTAGAACAATTTATGTAATGTGACTACTATTTTTGATAATGAGGATGAAACAGTTTTTGAGCCAGCCCTGATCTCTTTCAGAGGGATAAAGCTCTTTGGTTAGGGCCCAACCCAAGCTACCCAACACCTCTTACTGTGTACTTATATGTTTTTGCTTCAGTTCATGAGTTAATTTCTGTTACATAGATTCATTTTACTTTGTTAGATTAGGTTGCTTTTGATGGTTTGCATAGTTGTTTTGTGTTTCAATTGCTCAAGTAGGTTGCTGTAGTGACAGAATAAGATTCAAAAAGGCCAACAGTAGTCCCTAATCTCCTTTCTCCCTTCCTAGGACTATGATTTGAGGTCAAGGCACTTCTGTTGCCACCAAAAACATAGTTTTTGCTCTTCCATGCAATTGCTATTGTGATAACTTGATTTGGAAAGATTGATATATTGGTTTAGATTCAATTGCTTAGACCATTTCTTGTTCTTTTACCATAGATATCTCTGCGTGCTTTTCTGTTCACAGGTTAATGTTCAACATTTTCTATTTGTAGGTCAAAAATTAGGTCAAGCTAGAAAAAGTTATGTTTTCATGGTAAAGTTAGTCCTTTCTTTGATCAATTTTCATAAGTAGATGTGCAGATCTCTTGCAGGACACCTCGTCTCACCATACATCCATAAAGTAGCCAGCACCAGCTCAATTCTCATATATTTCCCAAGTCATTCACAACATTTCGCCAATCTCCCCTAATTTTTGCATTTTTCTCCATAAGCTTCTTTCTTGCCATTTGAACAAATCCAACCATCATGTTATTTCTTGATCTTCCTTGACAAGATCCAGAAACCTCAACACCTTCATCTAGCCTTTAGTTACCCTTTTCCATCATTTTTCCACCTTCAAAACTCCAAAACGACCTCCTCCTGTAGATCCTCCTGTCCTCTTGTAGATCCCCTGCAGCCTCCTATAGAATTTCCTGTGAGTGATATTTCGAAGTCCGATCGCTATGAAAGTCTTCAGAAGGGTACTAGGGGCTTCTTAGGACCTCTCCACACCTTCCTCCACCTCTGAAAAAACCAATTCCATCTTCCTTCGCCCCCAAACCTCTGCACAATCACAACCAAATAAACTACAAGCATAATAATTTCACATAAAAACACTCAAAAGCACAAAAAGATGTTTTCTTCTCATTTCTTTTCAGAAGTAGCTTGAATAAATGAAATTTACCTTTTCAGTAGTCAATGGCACTCATTTCATTAGTTTTCATCTCTTTTTCTACAAAATTAGGGGTAGTGGGTAAATTAGGGTTTGCTAGGGTTTGTGTTACATTTTAGTTTTCCTTCTCTTTCTGCAAATAGAATAGCCTCTATAGAGTTAGCTTTCTTTCATCACAGTTAAAAGCTTATTCTGAGAACTCATAGAAGTTGGCTTGAGCTCCTAGTGATCTTGCGCCAGTTGACCAAGTGACAGCTTGCAGTAAGAGCTAGTACTTGTGCTCCAATTTTGTTATGAACTACCATATTGATAAAAGTAAAGTAGGAAGCCCTAGGAGTTGCAGCATTATTGCTGCAATACTGGTGCTCACCAACCACTTTCTTATGCCCTTCTTTGTCTTTGCAGTGCCATTATTTTCTTACGACTTGAATGGGTTGTCCTGGGCCGCTCCACCTTGGCTCTATCCTTTATTCTGTGGTTTGAGGGTGCTCTTTTGATTCACAGATCCAAAGTCGCGCTTATTTTGTTTAACTTTTTTGTTTAATCTTAGCATCCTATCAGTATGTTGCACCAAGCGAGGAGATGTCTAGGAACTCCATTTCTTCCTTAATTTATTTGTGCAAATAATCATGATATTTGAGCACCAGATGTTGCTAAGATTTTTTGATACCTAGCTTTGTGTGTAGAGTATGAAAAATATTTGTGAATTCATGCACATCTTGGTCCCTTTGTTTTCATAGTGTGGTCCATTATATGTATTTTTCTTCATAGCTCCCCACAGGGTAATATTGTTCCTTAATAGTGTTTCAAAAAGAGTTCCAAGTGGTTGTAACTATCAACGGAGAGGGTTCCTCGACCCTTTTCTCACAGTAAGTTTCCCACCAACCTTATCCCTCAGTGGAGAAACTGTGGACTCAAAACTAACTATCCAACGAATTCACCCATTTATCTACAACATATACATCTATTTGACCTTCGAATATGGGGATATCGAAGTTCTCTTATACCTTGAAGGGGACGGTGCCTCCGAAGTTACTACTAGATCAGGAGGCGTCGTCGGTGGGAATCTTCCTAAGAATATGGGTAAAGTTGTCCATCATCTTGTTCCTTTGCTACTCGATGGATTATTCGAGTAGAAGTTTGATAGGATATCCTACTCCCTCATGTTTATTTTCTTCTTCCATGGGAGGTCGTCTGTGTCAGTGGGGAAAATATTGCAAGGGTCCAACTAGTTCAAGTCCCAACTCCTTATACCCCGATCTCATTGGGGACATGCACAGAAAAACAAAGAAAGAGTAGACTGCTCTGATACCACTGATCCAGATTTATCAAGGGAATAAAATGAAATACAAATATAAACAAAAACACAGAGACACAATGAAAATAAAACTTCAATTCATTAATAACAAAGTATTGAAAATTGTTTACGGGCATAATGGAAATAAACTAGCTCCAGAAATGGTATCTTATCTCTAAGAAGAGATGTGATGGCTACATGCCTTATGAACTGTGTTACAATGAGGCTCAAAGGCATATTTATTATTGAGAAACAATGGAAAACCCTAAACATAAAAAAACTTAACCCTAGGAAATGAAGTGCCAAAAATTTGTGGGGCTCGTTGGGGTAAATTGGTACATCAACTTCCTAAGCTTGTAACTTTGGCATACAAATTCTGTTTGATGCATACGGTACCTCCTTAGAAATATCTATACAAGGACTACAACTTCTACCCCAAAACCTTGAAATAAATAATGGGGTTGCCTATTTTCCAAAAAAAACACGTCGTTTAGGGCCTCAAAATGACTTCGGAAGTTCAGGACTCGAAAAACTGCCAAAAATAATAAATTGTGTTACAATAAAGGAAACTAAAAGAAACAATGGTGGGTGTACAAGTGGAATAGGTGGGTGGCCACCAATGTGCACCTAGATCAATCATTGATAAAATGTCGGAGTGTGCAATAGAAGGGGTTAGACAATATAAGAGAGTAAGCTACAATAATGAAAAGATAGAGTGCAGATCAAAGATCATATTTGGAGCATATGCCATAGGATGATGTAGTTATTGCGTATCTATATGTCTAACATGCTTGTATTGCAGATTTTATTGTTGCTAGTTGTTAATAATGTTTATGACAAAGTGTGTTGTTTATCTGAGTTGTTACACTAAAATTTGTCACCATGACTATTTGCAGTTAGTATGGCTCCATCAACAGTCATACTATCCTCCTTGGCAAGCTTCATACCTCTGCTCTCCATGTCAAACTTCAAGAAAGAGAGAAAGTCATTAAAAAAACATGTTTATCTCTGGGTACGCAGTTTCTCTCTACCTTACTTGCGTGTACGCATCCCAAGTTCAACGAGGCTGGACTACTACAACAGCGTTGGACTACAGGTAGGATCTAAACACTTGATTTCTTGTATGGTAAATCCATGTTTAGAGAATGATTGCTCTTAATTGTCTTGTTTGTCACTAAAAAGTCTTAGGCTTCTAGGGAGGTTGGTTTTTTCCGCAAGATTAACTCTCTCCGCATGACAAATTGGCGACTCCGCTGGGGAATCCATTAATGTGATTGATTTTTCCTTTGTGTGACACTTTGATCTGAAAAGAGTCATTTCTTTTTTGGTTTTTGGTTGTTTGACTGTGTATTTGGGTGGGCTAGCTTAGAGTTAAGTTAGATTTTAGTTTTTCTTGATTTTGCAGTAGTACACACCCTCTAAGTTGAGCACAGTGCATACCTATACGCACTGCAGCTTTGTACATAGAGCGTGCACGCACCTATGCAAACAGGCTGCCTGCGTACCTTGTTAAATATTGAGAAAATTTCCATTTTTCCATTTTTTCCCTTAGATTTTTCCTTTCATTAGTTTTTACTGCCTAGATCCATTGGTTATCTGTCAGAGATCTTCACCTGAACTTGTTTCGTTAGCGTCAAGAGTTTTAGTGAAATTCATAGAAGTTCTAGCCTTAGGGTTTGATTTTTGCATTGGTCTTGTAGTGACTTTGACTTTAGAAGTTGTAAAACCTTGGATCTCTCTGGTTTTGTCAGTCTTCTTAGGAGTCGGACCTGTCATAAAGTCTACCTGTGTGAGCAACCTACCTTTGTGTTGTCTCTTTGCGTAATTTCGAAGGGACTTGTTGATTGAAGTTGTGAATTTCATTCTTAAGAAAAGAACAAAAGAGTTTGATTTTTTTTTTTGACTGGTTTATGATTCTACATGAATTGGTCCTTGGTTTGATTGTTACCAAGTAAAACAACCTGGAATCATCTTAGTAGGCTTTTGTCTCTTTAGATTTGCTTTTAGGTAAATTTCCTTTTGATTTTCTTTTGAGTGAGTTTTTCATAGACTTTTATAAATTTTGAAATTGCTTTTGTTAAAATAGTTTTATATGCTTTGTTAA
>APFE030666819.1:0-10815 GCA_000404065.3 Pinus taeda | reverse complement strand
CAAACAAATCTTTTATATACATATATATATATATTGCCGTAAAACTTTAACATTGAACGAAGGGGTGATTCATGATGGCTGGTCAACTATCTTGGAAAAGATAAGGCAAGCGGGAATGCATGTGGGATAATACCTACCACCTGGTCAATTAAAGTTTTTATCTTTACAGCAACAAAGTTGGATTCAATGTGAAGTTGGTTCATTGAATAAGAAGTTTATTGAACGAATTCAAGTTTAAATTGCTTTTGAATAAAACTTTAGAAATACAAGTTCAAGATTTGACAAAATGACAAAATTAGAATAAATGTTTCTCCAAGTGATTCGAAATATTAAAGACATTAGAAATACAAGTTCAAGATTTGACAAAATGACAAAATTAGAATAAATGTTTCTCCAAGTGGTTCGAAATATTAAAGACATTGATTTAAAGGAAAAGTCCCAGGGTGAGGTTGTTGATTTTATTTATCCAAGGTGGTTAAATGAAATTATTCCTCTAAATATTTTCGGACCTTCCTTTTCAAGGAGGTTTGGTCAAAAGAAGCATTTCAATGAAAAATATGTACTATTTATCCATCTTTTATCGTTAAACATAAAAACAAGCCAACCTCCACATCTAATGTTCGCTGAAAAGAAAGCGCCTCAAACCCTATAGCCTCTCCCCACACTTTTTAAAGGCTTTTGCTATATATTAATCTTTTATTTCTAATATATACTTAAAATATCTCGGATGTGAAAAATAATAATAACATATTTTAACGAATATTCCCATGCTTCTAATTGACACATGGGGTTTGTGCCTCGATATCATATGAATAATTTATTTTTTAAGTCCAACGTGGCAGCCTAATTGGTGAATTTCAGTGAGCAAGCATGTTGGTCTAAGTCCCGGGTTCAAGTTTTGTTGAGTAAAAAATGTAATCAAAGTGATGAAAAATGAACAATGTAATCAAAAGTGAATGATGATTTGATACTTGGCCTTTTATCCTTTTATTTGATCGGAGGCTATTAGAATCTTTATGACATTTTTTTTTTTTTGAATAAATTCAAGATATATTAGATGGATGTCAAATATGTTTTTTCTAAATGGAGAGTTGTAGGAAGAATTTAACATAGAGCAGCCATATGGTTTTAATATGTCAACTCAAACTAATTATGTTTTCAAGCTAAACAAGGCCTTATATGGTCTTAAGAAAGCCCCACAAGCTTGGTATTCCAAGTTGGACAGTTACTTGCTCAAGTGTGGTTTCAAAAGAGGCACAATTGATAGTAATTTATATGTTAAAACTAATGATGGAAAATTGTTAGTGGTGGTTATCTATGTTGATGATATTATTTTTGCGAGTGATTTAGATCAACCAACAGACCTTTTTTTATCTGACACAGAGGTTGAATTTGAGATGTCCATGCTTGGAGAACTATCTTATTTCCTTGGTTTGCGGATTACACAGTCTCCCAAAGGAATTTTTATCTCACAAAGCAAGTATCTCGACAAAGTATTGAAGAAATTTGGCATGGAGTGTTCTTTGGTAAGAAAACCAATGGTTATAGGTTGCAAGCTGAGAAAGATTGATGAATCACCATAAGTGGACTAGACCTTATACATATCTATTATTGGAGGCATCTTATATTTGACAGACTCAACACCAGACATCATGCAAGCATTTGGTAATGTTGGAAGATTTCATGCAGCCACCAGATAGAATCATCTTCTAACGGCCAAGAGGATTCTCAAATATCTTAGAGCCATAATGGACTATGGAATGTGGTACCCCAGAGGTAAATATTTTTCACTAATGGTTTAAATTGATTATGATTGGGAAGGTGATGTAGATGATCAGAAGAGCACTAGTGGAGGTTATTTCTTTATTGGAGAATGTCTAGTTTCATGGTTGATAAAGAAGCCAAATTCAATCTCTTTATCTACTGTTGAAGCGGAATATGTAGCAACAACTTATTGTTTCACTCAAGTCTTATGGATGAAGCAGAATTTGCAAGAAGTACAAGTGTTCTATTATCATCCTATTCCTATCATCTGTGGAAATAAAGTTCCATCAACATGTCCAAGAATCATGTTTTTCACTCAAAGACAAAGCATATTCGAATCAGGTACCATTTCTTGAAAAAGAAAGTTGCAAATCATATTTTCAAGCTAGAGTATGTACTTAGAAAAGAGCAGGTAGTTGATATATTCACCAAACCTCTCCCATGAGATCAATTTGAATATTTAAGGCAAAGATTGGAGTAGTTCCTCTTGTCTCCCTCCACTAGATCTTGTTTAAGAAGAATAGAGGCAACTAACAAGCATTCAACATATCAAGATGCAACTGCTAGGTCCATAAGATCAAAATGACATAGGGATATTATGGACAAGGGGAGCATGTTGGTCTCTTTTCCATTAATGTCAAAGGGGGAGAAGTATTGGTGATCAAACAAAACAAGCTAAAATTTCCTCAAAAAAATAAAGGGGGAGAGGTAAGACCAAAAAATGAGAAGTAAACTAGAGTAGCAACACACAAAGGAGAAGTGCATCATAGGAGGAGAAAAATCCAAAGGAGGAGAAAATAATAAGAATAAGAAGTACACTTTGCTTTTGTTTATTTATGATGTTGATTTTGTTTGATTATTGTGTTACCATTAATACCAAAAGGGGGAGAATGTTAGAAATGTGTTTTCATTGATGAAAAAGGTCAACAAGATGAAGGCAAAAGTAGAGATGGTTATAAGAAGAATGAAGATCATCTCAAAGTATGCTAAAGGAAAAGATGGAGAAGGTGCAGAGACTTTGGAGTCAATTCCAATTCATAAGATCACTTCAAATGATTTTAGAACCCACTTAGCTGGATAGAGATCTAAAAGGTATTTATAGTGGTATATGGAAGTTCAAAATAAGGCCTCCTGGATCACAAGTTATTGCTAGTAAAATTCAGGTACCCTCAAAATTCAAATTGTAGAGTTAAAGTTAGAAGAATGGTTTAATTGGTGATAGTTTGGCACTTTTCCCAAACTTGGCAAAGCTTTTTAATGGAGCCACTACATTAAAGAACTAGGCTAACTGGTTGAAAATGCAGTGGTGGAAGTAGATTTTATTGGCCAATGATGGAGCCCCCCATGACAACTCATCCCAATAGATGTTCCCTGGATGGTTTCAAAATTGCGCCCAAAGGGAGCACTTAAGATGACGCAAGCTTGGGAGGATGTTAGTGGTAGAAGATGATTTCATTACCAGAAGTTTTGCAGGAGGTGGACAATACACATAGCAAAGAAGAGTAAGTGCAAGCATTTGATTGGCGAAGAATTCAATAGCGGGGGTCCCCACATGACAACTCACCCCAGGGGAACTTTCCCGGAAGAAATAAAGGTGTGTGCATTAAGTTAAAATTAGGATGACATAGGGCTAGGGAACATGGTACGAGGAGAATTTTGGCAACAATAAAAAAGGTCAAGACCCTTTAAATTATTTATTAAAGGAAATCAATACAAAACCAAAGGCTCAAAACCCTTTCTTTCTCTGTGTTGGATGATGCATGGCAGCCTTTTACTAGCTCAATATGGTGTTAGCATGACGTCAATACAAGGCACACATGGCATATGTTTTCAACATTTTTGGGTGGCCTACTGGCCAAATCTGAGTGATGTGTCACCACTTAGATGACACCACATGCCATTGGTTATGTAAGCATGACATCACCCTATCAGGGAAAATTTTAAGAACCACCCTAAATTTATATGTATAATAAATGGGCTAATCCCCATGATACACAGGAAAAATGGGAGGCGATTTTATCAATAATATAATATGTATATATAATTTTTTTGGCGAATCTCTCACCAGATTATATTATCTTGGATAGTGATGGAGAACCTTTCTCTGAATTATAAAATCTTTTAAGATCTTGGCAAATCTTTTATTGAATAATAAAACATTATGAAGTCTTGGCGAATGTTTTGTTAAAGTATGAAGCCATATATGATAATAAGAAAACATATTCATTACACTGTAATATACTAACATACATGTTTGGAAAGAAGAAGCATAATTTTCTCTTCCTACAAACAATGTTCCAAGTTTCAATGGCCGTCTTTGTCAAGGTTCTTACAATACACTCTTTCATATCCTTCTATTAGTTTTGATAATATTCCACCACAAAGTTCTTGTAGGTGTTGATATTGACAACAAGTTCTGTCAAGGTAGGAGAGATTAATCTTTTCTCTACAACTTTTGTCAAGCTACCACCTTTTTCAAGTTATCAAATTTCTTTCTTATTCCATAGACTCCAACTGCGAGATAAAAACAAACACATCAAGTTTGTTTACCCCAACATGCCAACAAGTAGCATGCCGAACTATATTATCTAAGAAAGTATTAGGTATCGCAAAGGCTTGAAGGGGATATAATTGAAAGAAATGACCATTGTGAGAATCCTTCCAATCAATATATGAATATATATAAATGTTGATTTATTATTATTTTAATTGGAAATCTTCAATTAAATAATAAAATTTAATTACGTCTCTCCCAATCTAGATTGTTTATTAGCATAATTCACTACCTCACTACCCTCATAGGTCTCGCATTTATTAACAGCGTTGTAACACGTAGATTAATTTCCTTTTTGGTCAACAATCTCCACCTTTTAGGAAAACATGGTGTAGTGGCTCAACCCCTACAGATCATTAGGACAAATGAAGAATAGCACAGAAGATGAAAGGTTGTACAAACCAACTTATTTTTCAAACAACTAATCCAACATTAGTACCTAAACTTTTTGATGAAGATATCATATTGAGAATGTTTGAAAAATGGTGAGAAATCTTCTGCGAGGGTGATGCAGAAAGAGTGATAAGGTTTTATTGTTTTGAATTTTTTTGGTTACATCAGAAAAATTTAAAAACCAATATTAATGGAGATATTGGTATTTTTTACTAAATTTTGTGAAGTGACTGAACGTAGCTTTAACCATTCAGCTTAAGATGTTTTTACAATGTAATTTCCTAAGTCTAATATCTTCATTATCATAAAAACCAACTTATATCCATCTTAACTCCACATCTACCACTCTTAGGGGCATGAAATCTATTTATCTCTCTGAGCACTTGGTAGACCCAGAATTAAGATGGATCTAAGATGATAGAATTTCCCTTTTAAATAGTCTATGCTCACATGAATACCATGGTATTACCATGGGTTATCATAAACCTGGAGCTTAAAAAAATACTATTAGTAATTTATAAAAATTAATAATTGATTTTTATTTTATTTTTTATTTTAACCATGTTAAAATGTTTAACATACATTAACTTACAACATCCATTTTTACTCTTGATCCACCAAGCCCGGAGAGGGATCAAATATTTTTTCACTCTATGCTAGTTTGCATATCATGATATTTGATCCCTCTCGGGGCTTAGTAGATCCAGAGTAAAGATGGATCTATGCTAGTTTAATTCCCCCGTTTAAATAGGCTACATTCCATGTGAATATATTAGGGTTAATAATGTTTTTCTGCATGGTATTAATAATAATCTAGCCCATTGTATTTGGCCTATAGTATTTTTCCCATAGGTTTCACCTAAATATAACACAATTTTTGAGTGTTCGTAAATATAAGGTGACGTATGGAGTAAATATAAAAAAAAAAAAGTTTTATTTGCTTACCATACCTCTCATTTATTTATATTGTTATTAATTTACCATAACTCTTTTACAAATATGATATTTAGCCCACAGGATTCACTTAAATAAAACCTCTGTTTTGAGCCTTCATAAATAGAAAGAAGGTTATGGACTAAATATAAAAAGAGGTTTTATTTATTTACCATACGTCTAGTTTATTTATATGTTTATTTATTTACCATACCTTTTGAGTAAGTATAAAAAGAGGTTTTATTTATTTACCATACCTCCACTTTATTTTTTATTTGTTTACACCCTTGCATGTATATAGCTCTTACGGAGTCAGTAAATAATTAAAAACATGTTTTTATTTATTTACATACCTCTCATTTATTTATATTTTTATTAATTTACCATATCTCTTTTATAAATATGGTATTTGGCCCATAAGATTCACTTAAAAAAAAACTATTCTTGAAAATTAGGGCGAATGGAAGGTTGTAACTCCTAATTTCAAGGGCTAAATTTACCTTTTTTACCCTCTCCCTTAAAATAAGGTGGGCTATTTTAGGCGATTTGTAAAAATGTACTATGATACAAAATATTCACCCACTAAAAATTTAAAACCCCTTAAGCGATTTGTAAAAATGTACTATGATACAAAATATTCACCCACTAAAAATTTAAAACCCCTTAATTTCGCCTAAGGGTGAGCATTCACCCTTAAAATTTTCCATGCCCTAGACCATGGCTTCCCGAAAGGTCTATAAGGCATGCATACAAATTTCTTCTTGGGTGACTAGGTGTTGGAAATATGTGGTAGACAGATCAACTCAACTTGACATTGATTGGATCATAAGTGTGATAATGATTCCCACTAGGACACCTCAACTCAGTCCTCAAACCTTGAGAGGTTTCAAGTGAGTGCAAAATAGGTTGCCCCAAACTGATTCAATTCTAGGAAATGGTGGAAGGTACAGTTGGAGTCGATAACCAATGGTATGAGCACAAACGAAGAGCAGGTAGACCCACATGACATTTCACCCTGGATAGGCATCCCTAGATTTATTTATAAAAGCGCACCAGGGAAATAAATTTGAAGGACCAAGATGTGGTTTTGTTGTGGTGTGATGACCAAGCATAGTGAAAGTTTGCAGTATAAAATAAGACCTCAAAGCTATAGTCAAATGGGATCGATGAAGTTATAATGGGGCATCTTTTAAGCACTTTGGGCCATGATTAAGGCCTTTGTTTGAATGAACCAACAACTTGGCACTTTTATTAAGATATTTATGCCTATGTAGAAGAACTTTTGGTTGAGATTTGAATGTTTAGAAAGAATGAATTGGCAACTTAGAATTTGGCGTTTATGCTAAATAAAGTGCAATACTAAAAATTAATGAATTAATAATAAAAAGGCTTGAATGAGTCGACAACAAGAATAATGGCATGAACAAATTTGGAAGAAAATTTGGTAGTTTGGTTGAACTTGGTAGTACACTAGATTTAGAAAGATTTAAATAAATTATGAAAAATTCCACAATAGAAAAATTGAGTAGTTAAGCACAGTTTTTCTTGCAGAAACATGTAAGGAGAGTTAGAATACCTGGAGAGCATGTTCAGAAGACACATTTGAAGCTAGGAAAAGACAAAAACAAAGATTCATGCAAGCATAAAGTGCAAGATAACAAATGTGCAAAGAACTAAAAATATCAATCCAAAATCTTTAGATGCATAATCGAATTTGTAATATTATAATAATGAATGTATGAGTAAGTCTGTTAGATGGATTGATGCTGCTAGTGTGTTTGATGTTTTTTCCAGTAATCAAAGATTGTTAAAGGTGTTTTAATGGTGGTCTTGGTGAGTGTTTGAAGCGACAAATTGATTTGTTTTGTAAAAGGGAATGACTTCATGATTTGAGTATGAAAAAGGTATGAAAGATGAACCATTGAGGTTAGGCAATTTGTAGCTTTCAAGGTAGGGGTTGTAGCTCCTTCTAGGAGTTTCTGGTAAAAATTAGGGTTGGAGATCCTTTTAGTGGTAGTTGATAAACTTAGGGGTTGCAGCTCCTTTTAGTTGTAGCTGATAAAACAAGGAGTAGCAATTTCCTCCTAGTTGTAGCTAGAAAACTATGTAACATCAAGTAGTAGCTTGCCTTGTGAAGTAAATTGAAGAAAAAAATAAAGAATTTATGTGTTCTCCTTATGTTACTCATATTATTTCTTTCCATGATCACATGAATAATTTTTTTGAAATTTTATTGGTGTCTTAGTGTCATTGCAAGTGAAATATATTATTAAAATTCCTAAAATACTAATTCACCCCACCTTCTCAGTATTATCTTGGTTTCTAACATGTCCTTCTTGTGGTCCCCCACCCATTCTTCTGGCCTCCCCCACTGTCCCCTCATGGGTTTCCCATCCCTTCTTCCATTGGATTATTCTATACTTTCCTTGAAGCGACCCCAATACCTAGGGAGAGAGATTGTTTGAGAAGTGGGGTTGGGGTTGCAGTCTGCCAAGAAATTTTCATGCTTGAGCCCAAGCCCAAGCCTCATCATATTGCAACAACCAACACACCACCTTGGTTGTGGAAAATGAAATATTGAATATCGAGGAAGAATTGATCGATGAAAGAAATGAAGTTTCCAACTCTAATGTCCTAACGAAAGTGGAGGATTGGGTCTTTGATTTAGATATGCAAAGGACTCATCACAATCAATACTTACACAAAATGGATTTATACTGGCATGTTAAAAATCTATTGGGAAAAGACTTATTCGACCACAATGAAGCCAAGGATGAGCTTCACCTTCGCATGGAGGGATTCCATTTACTCTATCATATTATGGATGGCAGAATGCAACGAATAGAGACAACACTGCTATGTGATAGAGATCTACCACCTCCCATCCACCCTGTGTGTCGTGATCCTACTATTTAATTATATGGTCTCTCTGTGGTGAAAAGCCACCATCAATGGGCATAATAATAACAATGGCTTATAGTTCTCATGTTTCCAGGATTTTTGCTTATTTGGGTTTTATGGATTTCACAACTATTTTTTGTATCTATTTTAATGATGAGCCTCGTTATTACCAACTCCAACTATGGATTTTGGAATACTTTAGTTTGAACCTTGAACAATCTTCTCAATTTGGTTTCCATTATGGAGGGCTTGAGTTGGTCAAAGGGGTTAACCTTTGGCATGGTTTGTACATATATCTTCACGTAATATAAGTTTGTGAATTTACAAAAAAAAAAAAAAAAAAAAAAAAACTTGATATTAATTTCATTTTTAAATTTAAATAACACAATCATATAAATTAAATGGTCGGCAAATGTACATAAGCATCAATCCATGATAAACATAAAAAAACTCTTATTTCATGATACTTCTACTAAGATTAACAAGTCATAAAAGTTAACTAAAAAACAACTTTAATATTATTATTTACAAAAATAATTAATATATGAGATAAACCTATATACATTTTAAAAATGTGTAACAAGACTCTTTACCATGGAGATTCTTACCCAATAAATTAGCTTTGTTACAATATCATGAATGAATGTCATGGATTATCAATACCAAATACCCAAAATAATCATAACTTATTTCATATGAAAGGTATTCATATGACATTTTTTTAATTAATTAACTACCCTGATAGGTCTGTTTATTTTGGAATAAAACTTCCGGAATTTTAATTTGATTATCAATAATTATTAATTGAATGGTGTGGATTTAACCTCCATAGAATATTCAATAATATTCATGATAGTGTAAACAAATAACAAGTAGTTATGCTCCCTTTTGTCCTTTTAATTAAATTGATTAATTAAAAAAATTATATGAACAAGTGTCATATGAAGGGAGTTATGGTTTTTTGGACATATGATATGATAAGCCATGGTTTTTGGCCACAGTATTGTAAAAAAGTCTATTTACAGATTAAGAATCTCCATGGTAAAGTAGGGGAAAATCTCCACGAATCTTGTTCCATATTTTATTAAATGTATATATGTTTCACCTATATATTATTATTTTTAATTATATATATATAATTATATATAATATATATATATATATATATATTAGTAATATGAGATGTATAGTGGATCATTAAAGGAAAGA
Source organism: Pinus taeda (assembly GCA_000404065.3). NCBI lineage: Eukaryota > Viridiplantae > Streptophyta > Pinopsida > Pinales > Pinaceae > Pinus > Pinus taeda. Next base: position 1,061 of record APFE030666819.1, on the reverse strand, counting down.
AGGATTGTTTTCAGAACACGATCGGGACTGGAGAACCTGCGCGCCTTGGCTTCATTCTGCGAGATCCACTCCTTACGGGCCCTGAGGCTTATGGTTGAGCCTGCCCTCTGCTGCATCTACTCTCTGCAGGCCTGTACGCAGAAGACCTTCTTCTGATCTGCAGTCGTCAGTCGATCCTCTGGCTAGATCTTGTCCGTTGCTGCGTGGCTGCCCCTGTGGCGGCCAGCATCAGGCTAGATCATATGGAGACGCAGGGTCAATCCATGGATCCACCCTCTGATCCTACCTTTGATGCTTTTAATCAGCTCCTGGCTAGATTACCCCCGAAGAAAAGAAGGGATGCTTCAAAATTCGTTAAGAAACTCGATGAAATTCTTGAGATCTCTTTGCCCTTGGAGACCCCCATCCAAGTAGCTTTGTCTCTAGCAGATCATGGACTCATTGGCAGTTCACGGGACTTTGACCCTCTCCGAAATCTACTGAACAATGGGTTAATAGGAATTGGGCGCCTCTGATCTATCAAAGTGTTACCTCATACTTCCTGGGGCGAGGGTATTTCCTTTTCGAATTCACCTCCAAAGAAGACAAAGACCTGATCTTTCGAAATGGGCCGTATTTCATGGGTCCTCAGGGCCTCTACCTGAACAAATGGACTCTGGACTTTGACCCGGAGATCGACGTTCCCAAGGCTGTTCCGGTGTGGGTTCGTCTCCCAAATCTGCGAGTTCATTGTTGGAACTGAGACTCCTTGAAGCACATTGGCAAATCCCTTGGGAAATTCATAGATCGGGCAAACAAAAGGGATCAGTATGATTGTGCCAGGATTTGTGTAGAGGTAGATCTAGAGGTCACTCTACCAGAGGTAATCAAAATTAAAGTGGGAAGCTGGTCTCATGTGCAGATCTTGGATTATGAACAACTACCATTCAAATGCAGGAAATGTCACGTTTATGGGCACTTCGCCAGAAATTGTCTGACCAATGCAAAGTTAGAGAAAGGGAATGAAGAGGCTTGGAATCAAGTCAAGCGAGCAAGAACCAACCATAAGGGGCAGAAACAGG
>APFE030666802.1:97088-115308 GCA_000404065.3 Pinus taeda | reverse complement strand
GCTGTTGGTTTAGTTTTTCTTCTTCTTTTGCTCTTGTTCCAACTTTTCCTTTTCTTACTATGCTTAATACCTCCCTATCATCCTTACCCTCTTTCATGATTATTTCTGTCTGCACTGAATCATGACTATCACACATTCTCTCTGGCAATTGAGTATCTCTATTCCATGGATTTAATTCTTCCACATAATCTTCTTCTTTCATCTTTATTTGGCTTCTCATCTGTGCCAAATTTCCTCCAACATCTGCAACTAAACCTGCACTCACAAAACACTTGTTAAAATCGAAGACATAAGGATTTTGTGCCTTATCTTCCTTTGGCAACACATCAGTATGCTGCTCTACTTGCTCCTTCTCTATCAGCATATTAGTCTGCTGATTTGAATTCTCAAAAGAATTCATGAGACTATCAGCTAGTCTCTCCTCCACACCATCTTTTCCAATAATATTTTTCTACTCTTGCTGACTGTAGTGAGCTCATTCTTTTGCAGTATCAAATTGTTGAACTTTCATATTCACCTCCTTTCTCTTATGATTGTCATTCATGACAATGTTTTTGTTTTCCTTTTTCAACAATCTCTCTTGAACATCTATTCTCTACTTTTCCAACTCCCTTCTTTGAAAATCTATTTTTCTATATAACTCAATAATTTCAATTGGAGTAGAATTTGGAAATTTTACACAATTCCCCATACCTTCCTTTGTTACTAATAAATCATCAGATGTCCGTTTTTTCTTTGCTAAGTATTTTTCATAGTCTTCTTCTTCCTTAACATCTTTTAGTAGATTTCCTTCTCTTTTTCTAACTATCTCATCATCTTCCATGGCTATTTCCACTGTGCTTATCATCATGGTGAATTGATGATCCTTTACTCTGTTTTCAGCTAACATAGTCTCTTTTTCTTCAGTACATTTTGCCTTATTGTCCCTCTATAACTCTTCTCCCAGAGTTATCCTTGTCTCACCATCTGAATTAACATTCTCATGTATTTTCTTTTCATTAATAACATTAATCAAACTCATTTTATTACCTTTCTAGGACAATATTCCTTTATTCTTCATCAGAATAAGATCCTAATTCTTCATCTCTATGACAGCTTCTTTAGACTCATCCATAGACTTTTTCTTCTATATGCAGTCAAATTCTTCTTCTTCTGAGAAGTTTTCTTTGTCACCTTTTACTTCTAAATCTTTATCTACTCTGAAGATATCTTCAAAAGGTTGTCTTTCTCCTGCAATACCTACCGTCATACACAAACTATCAGTTTTAAAAACATAAGACCCTGTGGTCTCACTGGATGCTTCAGCCATCATATCTCCATGTTGTCCCAAGTTCTCTTTATGACTCAGAAATTCTTCGGTGGTCTCCTCTTCAATATCTTCAAGCCCTTCACTTGGTTGCTTGATATCTTTCCCCAATTGTATATGAGACCCATCTATCTCATCTTCTTCTAAAACAAAATTTAGATTCTTCCTATCTTCTTTCTCCTTTATGATAATATCAAAAAAATGTCTTTCTTTACATGTTTCACCTGCAAACATACACAAATTATCATATTTAAAACCATGTGACCCTTTTGCCTCACTTGATGTTTCAATATTCAAGTCTGCATCTTCACTCTCTCCCAGAATTTCCCCCTATTCTAGTTCACAAATGGACTCTTCCATTTCTAACTCAGCTTCTTTGAGTTTTTTCATCATCCACCTTACTTGCTTTTGTTGTAGCCTTCTCTAAAACTTATGCCACTTCACTGGCTTCTTCCTCAAGACCCAACCTAGTCTTTGGCTTTCTTCTAGTATCCTCCTTAATGCATCGAGTTGTTCTTTTAACTCTGCAATCTCTTTGTCAAATTCATCTTGACTCATCCTCTTGCTATTTTCCTTGGCATCCTCTTTCTTCATCTTTCTTCTACTCTAGCTTCTCTCTGAACCTCCGTTATGACTATCAATAGTCATCTTCTTCTCCTCTTCCTTCATAAGCTCCTCACTCATTCACTATGAGTTGCACCAATGCCTCTACAACAACAAGTCCTCATCACTACAATCTTACCTCGCTAAGCTCTCCTCACTCAGTGTTTTGTTAGGCACAGTCCTCTGTCTGGAACCTCCCCTTAAGCAACACCTTTGCTCCTTCTAGGCTTCTGCAATCTCTCACTCTCTCTTGAGAAGACTTCAGTTGTCCTCTCTGTCCAATCTCTTGTTGGATTTTTCAGGTTCAATGCCAATTTTCCTTCAGAGTGTTTTCCTTACTCTGTCTTGAAGAACACATCAGGTTCTCCTCTCACACCTTCTCTTGCTATCCTTTGCTGAGATGCTTCATCTACAACCACAATCTTCAATTTAAATTTGAAACAAAACACACTACATTACCTCCAAGATCTATGTATGATCTTATTCTCCCACTCTTCTCTACTTTGAATGGATTGTCCTCTGTTTGGTCTCCAAGTCCTCTTTCCTTTAGAACTTGTACTAAGCGATCTTGCTCCCACTTTTCTTCAAGGAATCCTCTATTCTTGTCTACTCCAAGTCTTTGCTAGAACTGCTACAATTTCCCAAGAACTTCAAAAGTTCCCCTACAATCTTTTGTTGTAGCCTCTATCATTCATCAATTAACTTATGCACATTACCTTCTTCTGTGTGCACACTCCTTTTCATAGGAAATCTTTCCCTACTCTGATTACAATGCTGCTTTGATACCAAATGATGCTAGGTTACCCCCGCTTACACCCACAGTATGCATGCATAATGCATACACTCATTAGTCCCAGGTATTTAACTCTCAAATGTGTCAAATCATCAACCACAAATGGTTAAGGCCCTCTTTTATTCTCATGCGGAATGATTATTAGACTTAACAAAGTCTAAACAATAACCCACCTTTTCCTTTCTATTGGAAATTAACCACCCCACTTAACCCTCATTAACCTTTATTTCTGACCTTTCATTCAAATCCTTCTTATCGGGACTTTAAACCCCTTCATAACCTTTATACAACCCTTTAAGCCCGCATATATATAACCTTTCCCTTTTCTAACCTTGGTTACATATATTTTAATGCACAAATGCTTCTATCAGCGCTCTTTTCCTTTACAAACCATTTACAAAGGAAAAACCCCACAAACATACCTTTTTCCTTTGTACGACCTCTGCACACTTTCCGAGGTGAACTTTATCATAATCGGGGTATCGGCTCCTCCACGTTCATAACACATACATGCTCTATCACCCCTTCGACTCTGATATGCGACTATCGGCATGTTTTAAATAACGTTGTTACATTAAAGGACTCGGCATGCACTTTATGGAATACAAAGCAATACATTGAAATCCCGACCTAAACACATAATGCCGGACATCAAAGTTTATAAGCCTACATCTATATTTATCGTTGGGTCCACCCTTTCATATCAAAGCTTCTACTGCACTGCTCCTCCTCTGATCTCCGATCATCGAAGCCTCCGATCAAATCTTGACCGTCCGTTGTATCCTCTAATCCAATAGTTGACATTACCTTCAATTGTTTAAACTTGCGCGCTTGTTCTCCACTGTCGATCTACCCCCAGCAAATCCAACCACTGTCGTTGATATCGGGTAGATAACAAGCGCGAGGATTAACCACCCGATAAAGTGGTTTCCTCTCTCCTCTGACTGCCACGCGTCGTTTTATGAGTGGAATCAACGCTCGTCCTTCAATACCTCTTACGGTTTTAAGACCGCCCGAAGTCCCCTTTCACTGTTACAAAACCATCAATGTGATATTCGTCTGTCTCCTCTGCGATTGGCTCCTAGCCATTGATATTCAAGATCCAATGGTCATTGTTCATCATTTCTTCACTTGTTGTTTCTCTATTTACTTATGTTTTTACGCTATTTCTTCAATTTCCCTTTATGGTTCGGGTTTCTTCAAAGGTTCTAGGTCTTCTGCTATTTCATTGCGCACTCTTCCTAAGCTTATCTTCTGCGAATTCTTACATCGCCTTCTTTTCATACCTTCACTCTGATCATCCAAGTGGATTCCATGATCCCTTACAATTCCTCCGAATTGTTCTTCTCCTCTACGTAGTTCTTCAAAAATGTGCCTATAACCTCTATTACAAAACCTACAAATTCAAGCATAATCAATCATTACACACTTATTTCACACATTTTCATAGTACCAAAATGAACCTCTGTATATAAATATGAACAATTGATTACATTTGAGACTCTATGTTTCTCACGGTCCTGTTCTTCAATATCGTGGCCTCTTTTCTCTACTGTACCGGTAGGCTTACATTTATACCAAAAAGCTTTGTTGAACTAATTCTCGTTCCCCTCATAAATTTACCTAACTGATTCCTAAATCCTCTATGTCCACTTCTACTTCAATTAATTCCTAAGTGCTCTCTCTAGTTCCTCACATCATGGAACTATTTTAAGAGTCCTAATTGACTTTTGACTCTTTTGTCTTTATTATCCATTCATGTTCTCATTTATTTGAGAGCATACAACATCCTCACATTATCTAATTTAATTCCTATTCTATGCACTCAAAAGCCTAATATTACATTAATTCATCACTTAGGAATCCAACTTCCTAAAAATACATGACCCCCTATGTCTACTTAATTACAATGATTTTCTCTCGGATTTAATGCTCCTGCATCATAAATTGATGAGACTTATGAATAAAGTCTTGAAACCATTTTTTGAAAAATTTATTGTTGTTTACATGGATGACATTCTATTCTTTTATCAGCCCAAGAACTAACACCTAGATCATGTGAGGAAGTTGTTACAATGGTTGAAGGAAGAGAAAGTGCTAATGAATTGGTGAGACTTATGAATAAAGTCTTGAAACCATTTTTTGAAAAATTTATTGTTGTTTACATGGATGACATTCTATTCTTTTATCAGCCCAAGAACGAACACCTAGATCATGTGAGGAAGTTGTTACAATGGTTGAAGGAAGAGAAAGTGCTAATGAATTTGAAAAGGTGCATGTTTTAAAAGGAGAAGTTAGTGTATGTGGGATTTGTAATTTCCAAGGAAGGTTTGAAAATGGATCACTGAAAGGTAAAGGGAATTTTGGATTGAGCAACACGTCAGTGTATCTTTGATCTTAGAATCTTTCTTGGTTTAGAAAAGTTCTAGAAAAATTTTATGCGAAATCTTATTGTGCACTACTTACAAAATGTATGAAGAAAGGAAATTTCCAATAAAGAGTAGGAGCCATGAAATTATTTGAGAACTTGAAGAGGAAGATGTGTATCTTTGATCTTAGAATCTTTCTTGGTTTAGAAAAGTTCTAGAAAAATTTTATGCGAAATCTTATTGTGCACTACTTACAAAATGTATGAAGAAAGGAAATTTCCAATAAAGAGTAGGAGCCATGAAATTATTTGAGAACTTGAAGAGGAAGATAACCGTTGACCAGCAAATTTTATATACTTCATTGATAATACCCTCAAATAGATAAGCTGACCGAGTTTGTTGTTTACTGCCCTATTTGTACTAATTCTAATTGTATACAATAAACTAAAACAAAAACAAAGAAATATTTTACAACCAGTAAATAAAATTAGAGTATTAGTTTTCACAATAGGTACAATATAGGAATGACCCAATTGTAAAATAATAAACAGATTTATAAAATAAAAAACTATATCTAATTTAACTAATTTATAACTATGTCTCGTTGACCTAAAAACTGTGTGAATAAAATTAAAACTCACACAATTCAATTCACAATGTCAACACCATATGCCATCAATTCTGCGAATAAGGTTCAAACAATAAAGCATAAAAAATTAGAGATGTAGGCTAAAAGATTGTCAAATGTTGATTTTTTTATTAAAAATATGGAAGTACATCAAACTGTTATGCCAGATTTCTGCGAAATCTTGCCGATAATTTATTCAGATGCCTAAGATGTAATAGACTAATAAATACGCAACCGAATGCAAAAAAAAGTAAGGTAATGTCGATGGGAAGATAAAAAGATAGTCAAATGTTGATTTTTTTATTAAAAATATGCAATTACAAATATTGTGGGAAAATCTAGCCCAAAATTTATAATTGAATGCCAAAAAAACAAGGTAATGTCGGAAGATTTGGACCTCTGTAATAAAACTGAATCAGCAATATTTCTTCAACCGGTGTCAATTAAGAGTGATATCAAATATATCAAACCTTATAATACCAAAAATAATGCAGGAAAAAGAGAACAATTTAAACAGATTAATTCATAAATGATGTGCTTAATTCCTCGTCACTCGAATGATTCTATTTTCAACTTAAACATGTAAGCCTTAGTATTTAATAAAATATTTTATCATGAGAAATAAAAATGGTTAAAATTTAAGTATATTTTTTTTTTACTATTAAACAGTTAAATTTTTTTCAAGTTTTACACCAAAAAAAGAGTTTACATCTTTTTGATTTCTTTTCATGCTTATACATCTTGATTTAAGATGAATATAGTGTAGTAATTATTTTTATTTAAATATAGTTGTAGTAGTGCTATCGATACTTAAATTATTATAACAATTTTTCTAATAAATTAGAATTTTATAAAATAATCTAAACTATTTAGTTTTTGGCCTTTTATAAGTTAATTAAAATTTATAAAATTTATTAAAATATCATTATTTAATGTAAATTTATATAAATATTAAATTAATTATTTTAATTTTTTTAATGTTGAATCTATTTATACATTGGAAATAAATAATGATATTTTTTACCATTATCACGCTTAATTAGATAAATAAAAATTTATATTTTATCAAAACTACTTAATTTAATGTTGACTAAAATATTTCGTATATTTAAAAAAAATTAAGTTTTTGTAAATATTATTTTGGGTATCTTGGGGAATATAAATCAAAGTCAAACAATTAACTTCAGCTATATATATTGGATTCGAGGAACACACGATCACATAAATTCAAAGAGTCCCAAGAATATAGTCCCCACAAATTTTGTAGTTCAATTCTAAACAAGACTATATATTTGAGAGCTCCAGTACTATTTCTTCCATAGAAAAAAATCACAAAAAATTATAAGATATGTAAAATTTGTTCAACAAATTACATGCAAAATTTGAACTTCAGTAAAACAAATCACAAAGCATTATTATTCAAAATACACTATAAATAAAAATTCAAATGGCTTCACATTTACAAAGTTAAGTGATGATATTTTGTTTACATATCGGTACATTTTTACATTCTTGACAATATGCTGTATTGGAAGAGAAAAGTCCAGATTTGTAGAGGGCCATAAATTATATAAATGTCTGCAACGATGCATGGAAATGGATTTCATGAAAAACAAGGTTGTGTGAGCCTACGTTCTTGACAAAGCCCTGCATTGGAAGAGTAGAATCCGGATTTGTATACCTTGATAAAGTACTACAAGCCTGACTCACAGCATCGAAATGGAGTTTATGAAGAACGAGGTGCCCACTGGAAAATTAATTTTCTGTTGTTTAAGTACTCTGAAAGTAGAACTATGGACGTTGCGAACTGTGCATTCCACCGAGTGGTAGAGGAAAACCAAATACAAGTGCAGTACTACACATCTCAGGTTGAACTATAAACAACTTTACGATGATCTAGCTTTTCCCTTTCCGGTGTGTTGGACACCATTAAACCAAAAGGTTGGAAGAATTGATGCAACGAACTCTTTCCAATTCTGCCCATTTCAGTCCTGCCCATAAAAATAAAACAACAAAAATTCCTTTGCGCATATTACTGTGTCTGTCTGCTGGAATGCTGGAATGATCGCAAACACAGAATTCCGGGACATGTGGAGCCGTATTTCTAGGCTTCAAAGTGATCATTCTAGATGTCAGATGGAAGACTACCTGCAGAACCTCTAGCCAAGGCTTTGGAATAAGTTTGAGTTTCATATAATGAGCCTCAGGCATTGAAGTTATCACGAAAATGGAATGGTCTGCATCACATAACTGACATGACTCTAGCCTAACAAGCAATTCCATGTGACTCGTTTGGTACAATACGTTTAATGTGACCACTTAAGGATAACAAAAGCAATTCATGCCATTCATTTGGTGTTCATTTGGTGTCAAAACGAATTTGATGTGACCGGTGTCATATATATATCCATTACAACAGAAATAGATGGTGCCTTTGATCTGCGAAAGGATGCATTGGAGCATCTTTCGGGCAGGAGATTCCATCATGCCAATCAACAATCGTCGTTCGATGGTGCATCAATCCGTGGACAAATACATCGAAACACCTTTTGGACACGATTGGCCATGGTGCCAATCAAGAATCAATCCCCAATGTTGCATCGGGTTAATATATTATTCATAGAAATGTAATATGAGATGCCAATACCTTAGAGACAAGGAGATATATCCAAAATATAAATTGTGTTTAGTAATATATGGAATCAAATATAAATATATCTTAAATATGAATTTATATCTTAAATATTGATCTAACGTGAGCCCAGAAGAGTTTCGAGAATGAATTTCTTCGAATTTCTTCACTTGTAAATTTTTTATGAAGCTTATATTATTTAAATATTTTGTATAGTTATTTTAAATTATTATTATTATTAAGATGATTCCATCATTTATTTTAGCTAATAGGAATAAAATTTCAATTCAATTTTAATGACCAGTGTTACACATCATATTGGGCTGTAAAATGAGCCTCTCCGCGCAATAAGATAAACACCAAATACCATTGCATTTAATGAAACAAACTTACTATTTATTTAGTGTATTTAAAAATTTCAAAACTCAAATATAAAAATTAAAAATTAACCAAGATGAAAATTGTAAAAGATTAAAAAATTAAAATTAATAATTTTTTAAAATAAAAATAAAATGGTAATAAATAAAATGATTTAATTTTTATGTATGATTTTCTTAATAATATATTACATTCAATATTTTGAAACTATAATAATTTTTAACATTGAACTATAAAAATAATTGTATAAAATCTTGTTATTAGATTATAAAAAGAAAATATCTTTAATTCTTTAATATAATTATAAATGTGATTATTTTTAAAATTTTATTTGATAAGTCTATGAAAATATAAAATAAATATGAGTATAAGGTTTTCGGTTTGAATTCCTAATTTCTTACCCATCACCATGTGTTGGGGGCTTCATTGTTCACCAAAGAGTTATAATGGTAGCAATTGAAATTGGCATTATAGCAATTGAAATCCACTCTATACGAGTGGTCTACCATCTTAAGCATAAAAAAGATAATGATAAATATGATCATAAATTATATTAATGATAAAAGTTATACTAATACTTTTAGTTAATTTAAATTTGTTTTATGTAAATTATGTAAGTGATAATTTTTTTTATTAAATTCTCATGTATAAATTTATGTACTATCTTCAAATAAAATAAAACATAATTTATTTGACAAACTTGTTTTATTTAAATTTATGTAAATGATAACATCAAATATTTGATCCCTCTTGGCACTTGGTAGTTCCAAAGTTAAAATGGATCTAGGCTAATTTAATTTCCCCCTTTAAAGATGCTATATTCCACATGAGTACTATGGGTCAATAATAGGAGTTCTCATAAACTTGGAGCTACTTGGAGTTCAAAAACCAACACTTACTTGACCAAGTTTACCTTAACTACCCAACAAAAATAAAATAAATAAAAAATAGTAATTAATTTGAAGTTATTAATAATTTCAACGTAGGGTTATTTTTATTTTATTTTGAGAGAGTTAAAATATTTACATTATATAGCCTAGAGGCTCATTTATAGCCCAAAATGATGGATGTGTAAGTTTGTACGTCTTTTAGTGCTGTTTAAAAAAAAAAAAAAAAAAATTATGCTCTAAATAGAAAAATAATGTTGGTTATAATAAAAAAAGGAATTAAAACTTATACTTTTGAAAAATATTTCAACGAGATTTAGATAAATTATTTGAAGATCTATATTAACTAATATATGTGGATATCAACTTCATATATATCTACATATAGAAAAAATTTGTTCAAATAAAACATTTTAATGTTGTATATAAAAAAATATTGAATGTGGGTTATCACTAAAATATTTTAATATGAATTAATATTGACATATACTTAAAAATATATTAATGTATTTTGCATGATTTTAATTTGCATGATAAAATGTATCAATGTACATGTGATGTAAAATATTTTCATGTAAATTAGGTATATATATTATATGTCATTCTATAAAAAATATGTATATATCATGAAAAATTTAAGTTTTATCTTAAAAAGTTTATTTTGTCTTATATATATTCTATTTAACATTCAAAAATACAATTTATTCAACAATGAAAAATAAAACATTGTATTTTACACTCTAAAATGTTTGCACTTGAAGAAATTTGATCCCTCTCAGCTAATGTTAGATTCGTGCTTAAGATGGATCTATGCTTGTATTACAACATCTCTACATATAGATATGGAGGCTACAAAAATAATAATAATAATAATAAAATAAAATAAAAAATAAATTCAAAACACTAAAATAAAGGAGAAATTAAAAACCCCTAGATGGGGGTGCAAAGTGTGGTTGGTGGTGGTATAGGCATTAGCGTTCATCGTGTTAGTAGCAGTTAGAATGTCAGACATTAATTCAAGGGGTGGCATGGCCACACTCAGGCATGCATTCACATGCAAACTCAGAAAGTCTTGAAGCTTCCTTAGATGGCTAAAATTCCTCTTAATGGGATGCCAAAGTTTTGGTGGAATGTTTGTTTGGGGGAACCTCGGCCCCTTGCCCCAACTAGTTGTCCTAAGGCTTCACGTTGGAACCTCAAAGTAGCAGGAAGGGTGGTGTGTTAGCTCTAGAGTAAGGGAATTGTTAGAAATATTGAAGGATATTCTTATGGAATAGAGGCATTCATTCAAGGGAGGAAGGAACCTAGTGCACTAGCTCACTTTTGACAACAAGGGTTTGCAGTTTCCTCGATAATGAAAACCTTCCAACAACTCATCTATTTCATGGTAACTCTAATCCTTGTTAGGTTTTACATTTCTACAATTGTGTCATGGTTTAAAGTTTTCCTTGCCTAGTGGAGTCTTATTTTTAGTGATATTAATATTAATTGGCTTATAGCTTGGGCTCATTGTTGGAACAATGATATGGGCGGTGCAACTGTGTTGGTTCTTGGGCCTAAGAGAGCACTTCTTTCTAATTCATTTGATCCCATATGGTTTCCCTAGAGACTGGCTGTGTGGCTCTATTTCATCTGCAATTTTATCTCTATCTAGACTTACAACTCTATAGTTGTATCTTGGTTTTTATCTTGGTTTGTTTTTTGGTGTTTTATCTCCAACAATGGTAATCAAAACTGGTGTATAGCATGGGTTCGCTATCGCAAAATGATATTTGTGATACATTTGTGTTGTTTCCTAGGTCTGTAATAGGGTCCCTTTCTGCTTCAGCTAATAGGTAGGTGTTTTCCTAGAGACTTGTGGTGTGGTTCTTCTTTGTCTAGGATTTTTGTGGGTTCAGTGTTCTTATGACCATTGAGTAGAGAACTTGACGATGAGGTTTTGGTCATACATCTAGTTGTTATATTTATTGCATCTTTATTTGGTTGCTCAAGTTGTGTTGCTGCGTAACTCCGAGGCGAGTCTTCTTTCACTATGGTTTTAGCAGTGTACTTTCTCCTGCAGTCCCTATGTAAAGGGACTTGTGGTGGGTTATCTATTGTGTAACATATAATGCCCAGTGTAGTGTTTATATTGGGATATACCCCTACCAACCTGCCACCATGCAGAGGTAGCGTATGAGGGGCTAGGGTCGAGGTCCTTAGGGAAGGAACTATGACCACCAACAACCCTAGGAGGATGAGGATTTATTCTATGAAAACATACCTCAAGACACTCGTAATGAAATGTAAAATTTAGAAGCCATGGCTTCCAGAGACTATCATGCAATTTTAGATTTAAAACTTATTAAGGAATTTGGACAACTGATCCCGAACCCTAGCCACACCAAGGATTGTAGGAGGTAATACCTCTAGGCCCTATTTCTATATTGGAAGATTAAAACCTTAATGGGTAAAATACTCATGGGAAGACAATTTGATTAGTATATTGTCTTTTCAAACAAATTGGAGCAACGTAAGATGCAATTCCATATGGAGAGGATGGATGCTAAAGTAGCCCAGATAAAACATCACGTCATGTGCATTGTTGCATCTAATACCCTTACAGGTTCCAGTGCTTGTGATCCTACACAATAAAATTTTCGGTTAGATAGTTATTATTAGTCCCTTTGGGTATAATATTCTCATAAACTTTCTAGTAATGTTGTAGAAATTACACCCTTATCAAGTTTGGTCTTATATATTAAATATATGAATTTCTACTCTATATAAAAATCGTAATATAAACTATTATCTCTTTTCATAATAATACAACGGGGAAAAGATTAGAGCACGTCATCATTAAAGATATAGGAACTACATTTTTTTCAATAAAGTTTTAATGGTCATTAATGAGAAATAGTAAGTTGAATCCCACCTAAAGGAATATTGGTATGAATTCTAAAGTATCTGGACCTGATAATATATTCTTCATTTCTCATGGTTGCATAATTATATTTTTTAGATGTATTTTTTTGCATTTATCATTTAATGATAATATATTTGTATGATTATAATGTATAAAGATATAATTGCACACTTTATATAAAATTAATAAACGAAAGTTTCAATGCGATTTGATGGACCTTGATGGTTAAGAAAATTAAATTATATATTTCATTTTTATCATTTTAAGGATAATAAGCACTTGGCTATCCTCAAAGTTCAAAGTTCAAAGAGAAAATGAGAAGTTTAATTACCTGCGATGCTCTTATTATCTTATTACTTTTGAGGAATTGATTAACTCTCAAGGTATCATATTCCATAGAAATGTTATTTTGAAAATATTAGTGGAATGAGCGGTCCAATGTTTTTCACAAAATTTTATTTTCAAAATTATTCAAGATAATGATTTTAATCTTAATTTTTAGATTATTTTGTCTAAAACAATAAATGAATAATTTGGTAAAATTAAGGATAAAAAAAATTATCAATTATGGAAAATCATGGGAAAGAAGTAGGAGCATTAGTGAAAAAACATATTGTGAGATCATGTAGAATACATATTATCTATATTAGTATTAGGATTTTTTTAGAACTTTGGTGAAGTCCAATTTCCATGGGGAATGACATATCCATCATTCTAGGAATCTTAAAATATAGTTTTCGAATGAATATGATCAAGTGTCAATATCGCCATACAATAGGAAACTTGTAGTAGATATTGAAATTTAGAAAAGATTAACCATGCCCATTTGAGATTGCAGTTACACAACAACTTGAAAAGACTAGTGCATTGAGAGTTCCAATATCTTAGGTACAGTGTTCCACTAAAATTTCTACGAGATAACAACCAGGTTGTAGTACATATTGAAATTTTAAAAAGAGTAAGCATATTCATTTGAGCTCGTAGTTAGAGAAAATATTAAGAATAATTTAGCATTGATAGGGTCAATAGCATTGGTAGAGTGCTCCCCTAAAATTTCTACAATGATGTTTATGAGAAACCTATGAGGTCATACACACTATGCATACTTAAATTCTTTCAATAAGCTAGAAGAGCATACAAAAGGACCCATATGCGATGTCATACATGCTAGGGAATTGAAATGCTCCCAAGATGCACTGACACAAAGAAATGCAAGCATATGTTTATATGATTCTGCTAGGAGATGTCAAGTTTGTCTCTCCAAACATCAATTGTAGTAATGGAGAATTAATAAAATGACAACACTCAAGGAGTAAAATATCTACTTATGACATAAACAACTCAACACTGTAATAAAAAAAATAAATAGCCATATGTCATACAACAATAACATAATTTTTAAACTTGTAATTATCATTGGCCAATATGGTTTAGGCTTGGTGATCAGATATGGCATTAATGATTTGAATAAGTTAAGGAAATTAATAGAGTTCTATATTTGGTAGGCTTTGTAAAATTGATATGTGTGTTGTATTTTTTTTAAATTAAATCTACAACATCATGTTACTAGCAAGTATTCCGCCCAATCACCCAAAAAAACCTCATTTGACTAAAAAATTAAAATACTTATTATTTTTTTGGTCAAATAAGAGTGGATCCTTCAATTAACCGAAAAACATGATTACATCTGGTACACGTCTTTACAAGTGTAAAGACTAGTAAAATATAGTCCTGTTGATGAAAACAAACAACAGGGTCAACAATACCCTAAACATCATACAACAAAACAAATTTACCCTCTTTTACTGAAAGACTAACTACGAATAAATCGTCATTGTCAGTCTCGTTCTTGATTCAGTGGTTGACACAACATCGCTTCGGAAACTTGCGCACCCCTTAACCACTTTACGGACCCGATATAGGAAATGAACCTTTGTTCTATAAAAGTTCAGGCCCGCTCTTAGCCTTAACCTCCCTCCACTTTGAAACTCGATATCCAATCAAAAAGCAACACTCCAGAAACTTGTGCACCACTTAACCGCATTCCAGACCCGATATAGACAATGAAACTTTGGTTTATAAAAGTTCAGGGCTGAACTTAGTCTTAACCTCCCTCCAGTTTGAAACCTAATATCCAATTGAAAAGAAACGCGCTGGAAACTAGTGTACCACTTAACCGCTTTCCGGACCCAAATAAGAAAATAAACCTTTGGTCTAAAATTTTCGGGTCCGCTCTAAGACTTAACCTCCCTCCACTTTAAAACCCAATATCCCTTCGATGATTAGGGGCGCTTAAAACCTATGGTCTACAACTATTCAAGTAGCATGTGGGTTACAAGTAGCAGAAACCCCATAAAAGCAAGTGACGTCAGCGCAAAGAAATAAGATTGACTATCAGGATTAAATGCGGTCCTTCAATCAGGTTCAAGGACTTTCACCCTCTCCTACTCCCTCTACTCCCACTTATCTTTTCCACCAATTATGTCCGTTGATCTTCCATGATATAATGACTCCTGTGCATAATTACCCCACCTCTTCGTCCTTCTCTTCACTTCATGTTTATATCGTTCCTTCCTCTTACCTCTTCATCCTTCTCTTCACTTCAAGTTTATTCCATTCCTTCATCTCCCACTAGTCTTCCTCATGCACATTCTTCATTGGTTTGGAGATTTACCATGTCTTTGTCTGCGTTTCATTGACAATCATCATGCAGTTTACTAGAGGATATAGACTCCCAGTCATACCAAATGTAGCTTTCCTTACATAGCACCCCTTCACTCGCCAGACGATCAGCTAACATATTGACTTTCCTTCTCACATGATAGTTCTCAGGGTTTGCAAGTGGGAATGAATACGCTGAAAGACCTGCTAGAGCCTCCAATGTTTTGACATTTTTCCATGTGTCGTACCATTACACATTTTCTTGGCCGCATTAATGACCATTTCAGAGTCAGCTTCAATGATGGTGTAGTGTAAATTTGCCTCCATCAGGATTTCCAGGCACTGCTCTAAGGCCATAAGCTCTGCCATGTTATTTGTGGCAGTCCCAAAATGACTATTGAAGATATTCTTTATGCACCCCTGCTCATCTCTTATGACACTGCCATAGCCAGCCATCCCTGGGTTTCCCTTAGAGGCCCCATCTATATTTATTTTCAAAAAATGAGGAGGAGGAGGTTGCTAGATATCTTTATTAGCAGTTTTTCTGCTCACACACTTGCCAGCGCCTTATGGAACTAGAGAATGGAGACCGAACTGCATCAGTATGCAAGCATCCTGGGGCGAAGGGAGGTCCACAGGAATTTTCCACATAAGCGCTCCTACTGTATCTTTAAGCTATCGTAAAATTTGGACAATGGTACTCTCGGTCAAGCCTATTTTCTTCTTGAAGATCCTGCCATTGCGTTCTTTCCATACATCCTAGATAATAAAGCCTAGAACCAGAGTCCAAGCCTTCTCAATGATTTCATTACCTGAGAAGTTGAAGCGGAAATTTTTGATACGTAGAATATATATGAATAAAATATCTTATTAAAAATGATGAATAGATAGATGATGATTGTTTACAATGGGTTTCCTAGCTTATATACCACCATGGGCACCCTTTGGGAAAGGGCATGATCTTATGATCGTGCCCTTTCGTCTAATTAAAATTAAAATTAAATAATAACCTAAAATAAAATAATTTTTTACATAACATTGCCTTCCTCTCGAAAGAATGCTTTGTCCTCAAAGCATACGTAACGAGGACTCTTGTTGACAAAATGCTTCATTCTCCCAAGAAGCATCTTCTTCGGGTAAGCCTTTCCACTTGATCAGATATTCCAAGATGATCAAGGTTCCACACTTTAAAAGATCTTGAATTACTCTCTCAATTCCCTATTTTTGGTGATGTGGATATCTGTATGGCTTTTTCATAGGTCGGTCATGAAATAATTTTTCATGCTTCTGAATTAGATCTTGCATCTTTGGTGACTCTTCTCTAGTCATATTTGTAGATAACATTTCTAATTGATGACATTGTACTGCATAAGTAGGTACTCTTCTTTGACTTAGCTTCATCATCTGAGATGATGATATAACATGATTTTTTGATGCTTGGAATCCATGTAGTTTGTACTTCTGACCTCCCCATTTGAATTTTATAAATTGTACTTGATGGTTGGCGGCATAAGTACCTAAAGTTCATAGCCATTGGATGCCTAAGACTACATCTACTCCTCCTAATGGTACCGTGAAGAACGGAGACTCTAATTTAAATTCTTCAATCTGGAAATTGACCTTATGGAATTTCCCCACCTTTTCAATCTTCTTACCATTAGCTATCATCACTTTCATGTTTGGTAAAGGAAATGAAAAGATATTGCATTTCTTGGCCACGGTTGCATCTAGAAAATTGTGTGTGCTTCCAGAGTCGATGAGAACCACTACATTGTTCTTCTTTATGTGTCCTTTTAACGTTAAGGTTTGAGGTTGTGATATACCTGTCATGGCTGATAATGACACTTGCGGAGTACTTCCGTCGTCTAATTCTGGTGAGAATTCTAGAGTGTCTTCTATTTCTTCTATTGCATAATCTTCACTATTTGAATCATTGGTTGCTTCACAATTATATAGGTTCTTTGGTTCTTTTCCTTTAGCACATCTATGTTTGGGGTCCCACTTCTCACCACAGCGTTTACATTTACCCTCTTTTATCCTTCATCTTGAATATGTTTTTTCCGCTCTTGACCAAAATATTGGTTCGGATTTCTTTTCAGTTGTTTTTTCTTTTCGTCTTGCTACTTCTATTGATGTAATGTCATGCATCTCAAGTTCTGCTTGTAAATGGGATTTGAGTCCTGAGACGTATGATTGAATCAAACGAGATTCTGATAACCCAGGTACTCGTGTTACTAAGGTCTCCCATTCTTGAATGTATTCGTCCACACTTCCTTTTTGTCGTAACTTGATGAGTTTTGAAAAGAACTCTTCTTCTCTTACACCTTGGAATCTTTTTAAAAATGCATCTTTAAATTTTCTCCAGCTAATGACGTGTGTCGTTTTTTTCCACCACATGTACCAATTATATACTTCTCCTTCCATTTTCATGTATGCATGTTTGAGCTTTTTGTCATCGTCATTGATGTCATATATCTCAAAGTATTTTCTGCTTTATTTACCTATGCAACATTGTCTTCTTCGTTTCCATCGAATTTAGGCATCTCGTATTTTGCCCTCCTCTGGTATGCAGCTAATGGTTGAGCAAAAAAAGGGTGTTGATTAATAAGGGTATCCCAAAGTTACTTGTTTGTAAGGGTGGTGTTACTTGCTTCTTGGTGGGGTGTCGCTGATTTTTTTTTGGGATTCAACCTTTTCATGAGAATCTGTTGATTTTGTTGAATCTGATGAGAGGTGTTCTTGATTCTCTTCACTTTCTTTTAGTAGCTCTTCGGGTGTACAATTCAACTTTTTACACAGAAGTTTCAGCATTGTTAAGACCTCTTTGATGTCTGCTTTTGTTTGGACATGTTGATTTTCCATCTTTATCTCTATTCGATTTGTCGTATCTTGAAGAATTTTTATTTTGTCCACTTGCTCCCCAAGCTTGCTCTCGACTTCATTTAATCTTTTACTGACCTCGTCATGGTTTTTATTTATCTTATGCTATTCGTCAACCAATATTTTTTGGAAATCCGCCATTGTCATTTTCGACATCGAGCGAGTTTGCGGGGGCATG
>APFE030666802.1:63624-80044 GCA_000404065.3 Pinus taeda | reverse complement strand
TAATTTAATTTTTTATGATGATGATGGTGGTGGTGGATGTGTTTAACATCCACTGAGACCAAATTTCGGTCTATCGGATCTAAATAAATGATTTATTTAGTTTGATTTAAGATTTTATGCCTATGTTCAAAAAGCTCGGAGAGAAGCCTCCTCAACTCACTATAGTTTTGACATCGTAAAAGGCTAGGAAGGTTAGTATTGCAACAAATATTATGAAACTGAGATCTAACACAGTTGTACGCGGGGCACTCTAAGAGGAAGTGATTTTCATCCTTAATGTTGATATTCTCACAGAGATGGGAGATCCTGTCCATCCATGTTTTTTTAGGAACTGCCCAACGACTCGTTTCACTATGGAGCTCATGAGAGTTTGTTCTAATCTTGGCTATATTAATTTTCTTCTTTGAGCTAGTTAAAATAGAGTGATACTTTTGATCTTCTAGGGTGGGGTTGATGATCTCCTTATAATATTTTAATTTTCTTTTAGCAACTAAATATTTCTCACACCACATTTTTTCTTTGAACTTAGAAGTAAATTTTTTTTTAATGTTATTAATGTTTTGCAATGCAACACTCTCGTCGATCTCCCAATGGTTTAACTAGGCCCTAGTGTCTTTATACTAACCTCGTTTGAGGCTTAGGTGGTTTTGACTGGAATTTAAAGCTAGCTTAGGAAGTCTATCTATGGTCTCCTATGTTATTGAGTTTGTGCTTGTACAACAGAAGCCTAGTCATAGCTATGCTCTCAATAAAGGAAAGACTCGCTTCTATAAGGAGAATAGTATAGGGTGTATTGCTTTTAATTCTGAAGTTATACGTTATAAAATGCTTCTGGATTTGCTAAATCTTTCCCCAGGATTCCCTAGAGATGTTGCAACCCCAAACCTCATATCCATATCAAATAACATGATTGACTAAAGTTTCAAAGAAGAAATTCTTTCTATCCCACATTATGAGGTTTGTCATTTTACAATTATTTTCAAGACTAAAATAAGCTTTCCACCCCCCATTAATCCTTTTCTCAATGCTATATTTCCAGCTAAGCTTGTGATGAATATCAATTCCTAGCTACTTGTAAGAAGACACTTCCTCCAAGTTACTATTTTCATACATAAAATTAGCGTAAGTGTCCTTGGATTTGATAATCATAACTTTTGTTTTGTCAGTGTTAACAGTCATACCCATGGTAGAGCTTAAATACTTAAGAAGTCTAAGTTTCTTATCAAGATCAGATGGGTACCTTGTGAGAAGAACAATATCGTCAGCATGGAGAAGAAGGATGATGACTATCCCAGCTAAGATCGTGCCAGCACAACCTGCTTCCTCTACTTAACCTTCTAGCGTGTCGATGTAAATGCCAAATAGGTTAGGGGAGACGGGGAAACCTTGTTTAACTATGATATTACACTTAATTTCTTTCAACCACCCCTCATTTCTCTTTAACTTGGAAATTACATTCTCGTATAACCTTATAGCAGCAGCTCTCAACTCGAAAGGAACCTTTAGCTCTTCTAATCTATTCCATAGGTTGTCTGTAGGAACCATATCGAAAGCCTTTGTAAATTCCACAAAGCAACAAAAGAGATTGGATTTATCATTGTGACATTCCTCCACAATGATCCTAAGTGTAACAAGGTGGTCTTTTGCTGAGTACTGCCTTCTAAAACCACTTGGCCTTTAGCCCACTTACCTTCACTTTCAAGTCATATGCTCAACTTCTTTTCCAAAATAATACCATATAACTTGGCTAAGAGAGAGTTGATCATAATTGTCCAATAATTAGAGGGGTTATTTGTATCCCCACTTTTAAAAATAGGGATAATGAGGCTTTGAGTCCATGGTTTAGGGAACCCTTTCTTTACTGCTTGATTGAAAAGCATGTGGATGTGGGGGATGATGACAGAGCCTCCAATTTTTAAGATTTCTACCTGGTAGGCTTCAATGTACTTAGATTTCCCATTTTCCAAGCATTTAACCCAAAAATAAATTTCTTCTAATGAGAAAAATTGACATTTGGAGATTCATAAAGCTTTTTAAGACGAGAATTCCAGTCGTGTAAAGAAATTTTATTATGATCTTTAGTTTTCCTAGTTAGAATCTGCCTCTAGAATTTCATAGGAACTACCTTAGAGAGATGTAAGAGATTCTCTTGTCTTTTACGAATATACTGCATTTTTTTCATTTTAGTTAGGGCTTTGTATATTTTTATCTTGCCAATTTTAAGAGATTCATCAACAACTTCCTTAATTGCTCTCCTCACAATTTTAGAATCTTTTTCATACCATGGGTTGGTTTTGCTATTTCTTTTATTACTTGAAACTTCAATTGAGAACTTGTTAATAGAATATGATAGGGTTGTAGTAAAATTATGATAGAAGCCTTCTATGTTGTCTACACTAGATAAATGAAGCAAATTAGTTTTTAATTCATTTAGAAATAGATTGTTTTTACTTCTATCAAAGATTAAGTTCTTTTGACTATAAGGATTATCTTCTATGGGATCTCTATGCATGACAAAATTGAGAGTTATAAGTAAAGACCTATGATCAAAGTCAGGCTCGTGGTCGTTTAAGATGTCAAAATTTATTATTTCATTGTGTAAAGGGAGATCGGAAATAACATAGTGTACCACGCTGCTACCAAGCCGATGGATGTAGGTCATCTGGATAGAATTGGGCCACTTCTTTAGACCGTTACAAATTATGAGATCCTGAGCACTACACAGCTTGACTAGCTGACCCAAACAAATTCTCCCCGAGGTCTTCGGAGCTCCTTTTGTACCGGCTAGACAGAGTAAGGTCTTCGTCTAACCAAAGAGGATTAGGGTTGGAATGATTGCTTAGAAGAATTGTTTGGTTGCTTGAAGTTCGAGCATTAAAGTCACCCATTAAAAGGATATTACTTTTATTGCTTAGGCTAAAAATATCATTCTCTAAACCATTGTAAGGACTATTTCTAGATTCTTTTTCTTATAGAAGTTAGAATTCAGGGCGAAAAATAACAAATTGCTATATAGACTTTTTTACCATTAATGTCACTAATCTCTATCCAACTATATTAATTATTTCATATTAACATAATTAAATATATTTAAATAAATCAAAATTACTTATTAATATAAATATATTCAATAAATCATATACTTATTAATATAAAATAATTTTACATATATTTAAGTAATATATATATATTAATTAAAACCAAGTTAAAATATAATATAATTTAAAAATAAATATATGGAATTTTATTTTATACCGAAGGAAAAGGTTAACCGGATACTCTCAAGCCATTCTGGGTGCGGCACACAACCACTTCCCCTGAAAAAGCTCTACTTGGTCGAGGATGAATCAGATCGATTGTTTGCTCCCCTCCACTTAGCTGAAAGTGTTCTATTGCATTTTGAAAGATTACCATCTCGCGCCTATCCTTTGAGCTATAAGAAATAAGGGATTTTTGTAGATAGCTTGAGATGGAAAGTATGCATAGTTTTTATAACTACAAGGCTATAGAAAATATTGACAATAGCATCTTTTAATTATATTTGAAAAGAAATTGAATTTATTGTTCATACATTTAAAGCTCAAATCATTTCTATTTATCTTCTAAAATCATTGTCCTTTAGTGTTTATCATTGATTATTTATAGAACAAATTATGATATCTTTTAAGTGAAATAAATGTAAATTTTAGAGAAAATGATTTTAAAATTGGGTTTTTTAGAGCACTTTTTAAAATGATTCCGACTGAAGATGAAACTCCCAATTAAATTTTGTTACAGAAGAGAGAAAAACTCTATAGTTAGTACAGACACCTAAGAAGGGATGTATACTGAAATAAATAGGTGATAATTCAATCTCCTGTATTTGTAAAAAAATTCAGTATTTCTATAGGTTTTTTCTCAAAATATTTACCTTTTGGTTAGAGGGAATGCCTTTGAGATAAGGTGATATCAATACATGCAAAACAAAACATAGGCTCCAAAGGTTTATAGTAAAGCTTTTTAAATTTTATCATACAAATTCTAACTCATCAACTCCCCAAATAAATTTGGATCAAAGAATCTATTTTTTGTTTTAATTGTCCTATGTTTAGCAAGAATGAGAAAATGCCAGGCAAGAAATGGAGCTTAAACCTAGCAACTAAACTATTTAGATCACCTCTATTGTAGAAGTTTAAAAAGATATCATTTTTGTCGCAAATAATTTCTCTAAACATAATATTTTATGATAATCCATGCTTCGCAGTAAATAAACAATGCCAAGAATTTAATGTATTCCATGGCTTCAATAAGAACAAATGGTCGAAAAATCAAGACTAGGACATAAAACAAAACCTTTCATGAGACAAATAAGCTCATATTATGGGGGATTCACGTAAGGAGCAATACCATACCACGTGCATCCATGCGTTCATATTGGGGGATATATATTGACTGAAAAATTGCATAATATATTGAGCATATATTAGGGGGTGAAGGTTTTTTATATTGGAAGGTATAAAAAATGGAGCTCAAATTTAACGGAAAAATATAAGGGATATAAAAAATGTTAATAAAAAAATGGATACTTAGAATATCTAGTGAAACTCACAGTTTTTTAAACTGGGAAGGTGTATTGGGTTCGTATTGGTAGGGGGTTAAACTAGCATTTCCACCAAATGTTGTAAAGGAAACACCGTAAGTCGGTAGCGCATATGGAAGAAGAGCATAGATGAAAAAAGATGTAATATGTTACATGATCTAATTATAGCCCAATTTGAGTGAAAAAAATGTTAATGTTAAATGTAATACAATCAAACAATCTACTCTAACATGTGCAACTTCCTTCCCAATTTCTCAATCACGATTTTATTTTCATTGACAATTCTAAGAGTTTATTTGTATTGATAATTGCATCCTAGACCAGACCTCCTTTGTATTTCATAGTCTCAGCGAGAATGAACCCTTCACCCTCATATGGTACCTTTATCTTTCATCGCTTGGGCCAACTAAACCTTTCACCCCATATGCTAATACCCTTCACCCTCATATGGTACCTTTGTCTTTCATCACTTGGGCCAAACTAAACCCTTCACCCCATATGGTAATGGTTCCACCCTCATATGGTACCTTTGTCTTTCATTGCTTGGACCAAACTAAACCCTTCACCTCATATGGTAATGGTTCTAGATCAAATTTCTTTGTGAGTAATCTTTAGAGGCGTTTCCACTTATACATGTCTCCATTTATACACAATGTGCCTAAAACATTTACCAATATCCAAGCAGAGAAGACAAATATGTGTGTTGAAAGTGAATGGGGCAAGTTAATCCTTCTTTTTTCTTTGAAGCCTCAAATAAAGATCCTTGAGAATGTAGTAAAAATAAAAATTGGTCATAGGTAGCCTAGGAATCTCCTCATGAAAGGGTGCCTCATGGGGCTAATATTTATGAAATGGACCAATGTAATATGAAAGGGTGCCTCATGGGGCTAATATTTATGAAATGGACCAATGTAATAGTTCCCTCGTCTGAAGACAGATATGCTATAAATTATTTAGATGAGGTAGGAGAGCATCTAACACATTACTCAACATTCTTCCATTTTTTACATAGTTCTGCTCCTATGTCCCTCTACTAACATAAACAACCCAAAATATATCGGTGACATCAATTATGAAATTATCATTCAAATTACCAAATAACAAACCATATCATATATATACATGTAATGAATCTATCTTTTCAATTTTACCTAATATAATAATGACATTACTATACTCAAATAACAATTGATAATGGGTAGTAGAGTAATTTCAAAAAAATAAAAATACACTTAGTGTTTGTTGTAAACAAATATAAATTATCTATAATTATCTTTAATAAATAGACTAATTTTTCTTTTAAAAAAAATATACATTATCTACAATTATCTTTAATAAATGACTAATTTTCCTTTTAACAAATTTTGTACATTATCCATCTCACAATTTGTTTTTTCCCTATGCTCAATCTAAGAGTTTATTTTCATTGACAATTCTAAGAGTTTATTTTTATTGATAATTGCATCCCAGACTTGAGAGTGTAGACTTGAAAGTGAATGGAGCAAGTTAATCCTTCTTTATTATCATAAACTATAACCTCAAGATCAAGGGAAATACTCCCTATCTTATCCTCTTAATCGAATATGGATTGTCCCCATTGAAACTATGACTATGTTTAGATATATGAGATATAAGAAGAACGTTTACAATACAAAATCAGAAGAAGCTCCCAAAAATTAGTTCTAATATTTAATTTATACCAAGTAAAAAAACTACAGATTAACCTCTAGACATTTATGTGCTACCACAAACATATAAAAATGTTTCATATATACGCAAATATATAGTTTTAAAAATGTATAACTTTAAAAGAGAAGAAATAAAAACACATATATAGTTAACTTATAAACCAAGACTTTGTAACTAACATTAACAAACAAAAAATATTATTAAATTTATAATCTCTTCTAATTAATTATCAAAATTTTAAAATGAAAATACCATCTCTTACAAATAAAATTATTTCTACATTTAAAAACAAAAAATCATCGATCATAAATATTTTAGGAAAGAATATTTTTTTTAAAATATCCTTCATATTAAAAATACAATTTTTCAGAAACACTAAACAAATAGTTTATCTTCCCATTATAAACTATAATTATCAGTGCAATTTAATTATCAAAAGTATTTCCATATCTCAAAAAACAACCTAACAAAACTAACAAATCCGTTGATCTATAGTAATCATTTTCATTTTCATGCCATAGTCCAAGTAAAAGGTAACTACGGGCAAGGACAAAACCACCATCTTTCAGATGAAATTTGTCGTGAAGTGCAGAATGTTCGCTGAGATTGCATGAACTTCACCCACTTTGACCTTAGTGTAAGTTGTAGATGTTTCACATATCTAGGCGACCTAAATAGAAGTTTAAACTCATCTCAATTTTAAAAAAGAAAAACCAAATGAAAGATTAGAATTACAATTTGATAATTTTGTTTTAGTTTTTCGATGGTTAGTTTACCACCTGATAATTTTAACTTTCTAGTGGAGTTTCAACGTAAATGATTTTAATTTATAATTTTTTGAAAATCAAATTTCCACTTGTAGCGATGAGTGTATTTGTTGCTAAAGTTTGTATGTAAGCTTCAGTTACATATAGGTTTTTTGGTGTAGAGACGGGAGCGCGGCAGCTGGGTGGCGTATTGTGCAGGTGAACTATCCAACTAGAACTCGCCATGCAGGTATCCAACAGCAATATCAGGTGTGTTTCATCAGTCCTCCAGAAAAACCAATAGCAATATCAGGTATGTTTGATCAGTCCGCTACATGCAGGCCACATATCTTCATATTTACCATCCTCGTCAATAGCTCCTGGGCCTCCATTACAAGCTATCTCCATGGTTTTTTGCCACCGACTTCCCAGCTTTCTCTCACCATGACGCCTGTCGAATCCTAGTTTTATGCAAGCCATTGGCAACCTTACCTCTTTTTTTTCTCCAACGGGCTTTCTGGCTGGGTTTCTGATTTTCATCTTTCATTTCGAGACTGCCTCACGTAATCTATCCCTTCCATTTTTTACAGAACTTCTGATGTTTATCCGCTCTCTCCCTCTTCACTTGCACTGCGGTCTCGGCTCGCCGCGTCTCCAGGTCAGTAACCTGCAGTCCTGAAAGCTTCATGCTGGTTTTGGTTTTTGTTTTTCATGCTTAAAAGAAGGTTCTTAAGGGAATTACACCAGCTAGCAGAGTAGCAATTATAATTATCGCTTAATTTAGTGTAATTTACTCTGTCAATCATATTTTGGTAACATGCTTCTTTTGTCTGCGGAAAAAAGTATTGCATGTTTTTCTTGTGGGGAATTTTTATGAGTTAAGGTAAATTCTAGGAAGCTTGAAGATAGGATTTCTAGTTATAATATTTTTTCTTGTTTAAACCTTGATACGAAGGTGCTGGCTAAATATGT
The DNA here is from genome assembly GCA_000404065.3 of Pinus taeda. Lineage (NCBI taxonomy): Eukaryota > Viridiplantae > Streptophyta > Pinopsida > Pinales > Pinaceae > Pinus > Pinus taeda. The sequence goes on along the minus strand of APFE030666802.1, from coordinate 72,058 downwards.
GGGAATGTCTTTTTAACAAGATAAAAGCGTCCATCTACATTTACAGTCCCTACTCTGATATTCGTGTTAGAATAGGGAATTGGTGGTGCATTTTCCAAATTTATTGCTGCTGTATAGACTATCAATCCCAACCATCTGAATAGCCCCTCACCAAGCTTTGTATGGTATTTTGGATCCCCTAGTTTTTCCGTTTGAACTCTCCCATGAACTAGTTTTTCCGGCATCCTCTCCGGAGTTTTCTTTTGAATTCTTCCGGCACTCAGCACCATTAAGATCTCTGTTTTTTCTGACCTATGAAGGTACAGAAAATTTCGTCACCTCTTGCATCATTTTTCTACCTCCTTCACAGAAGTCAAAATGACGGCTGGGCTTTTTCTTTAAGTGACTCCTCACACAATGTGAGTGGCTTATTTGAGATTTGAAACCTTTAATCTCCTAGTCCTTGTGACTCCACATTTCGAGGTTAATTGGCACTCAGCACGATTAAGATCTCTGTTTTTTCTGACCTATGAAGGTACAGAAAATTTCGTCACCTCTTGCATCATTTTTCTACATCCTTCAGAGAAGTCAAAATGACGGCTGGGCTTTTTCTTTAAGTTACTCCTCACACAATGTGAGTGGCTTATTTGAGATTTGAAACTTTTAATCTCCTAGTCCTTGTGACTCCACATTTCGAGGTTAATTGTTATCCTTCTGAATGCACTTTTAATTCCTTATCCAGCCATATCTCTTGTCTTTAACGGGCTCTCGGGATAGGCCCCCTCCTTTGTACTTTTCCCCTTTTTCTCTTGTCAGCAAGCTTCTTCTATCCAGGCATTTTGTATTTGACAGGATTTTCTGCTAGATTTGCACCAATTCCAATCTTTGCTTTAGCATCTTCTAGATCTTACAGAAGACTTTTCCATTAATTATGATGGATGGTTCTGACTCTTCCGCCACTCAGGCCCTTATTCATGCCACAACTGAGGCTGAAAAATCTCGTGAAAAATCAAACAGCTGGCAAGCCACGGTGGAAGACATGCTGCTTAACTCTACTTGCCACGTCAAGCCAAGTTTGTCCCACGAGGATTCAGAATTGGCTTATCCAAAATATGGGATGGATCGTTCTAGAAAAGGATGGTCTACCGATCATGCTCAACACTTTAATAAATCTAGGAATCCAGTCAAAACATTTCCCCCTCCTAAGGCCATCTCTGTTAACAGTGTTGTTCTATCTGATCGCATCGACAGTTTGCAAAAGCTGGCTTTGATTGGGAAATGGAAATTTCCCCAAATGGTGGAGGATGACATGAGGAAATGGTTGGCGGATAAATGACTTCCTCTGATTGGATACACTCCAATCATTTCTCACCTAATGAAGGATTGGTTCTCTTTCCACTTCCTAAAAGCATCCGATTTGGAGATTATCCTCAATAGGCCATGGGTCTTCGGTAGAAGCTTTCTTTCTCTTTCTAGATGGTATTTGGGATTTGACCCTCTAAAGAATACCCTGTCAAACTGCATGATATGGGTAAAACTTCCTAATTTACCTCTGGAGCTGTGGTCAACTGAAACACTTTCAGAGATTGGGAATTCTATAGAAAAGTTTATATACGTGGATCCTTGGTGTAGAGGTGAGAAAGACAAGAGGATTGCATGGATTTTGATTAAAAAACCTTATAAAGGAGGTTATCCAGACCATATCAAGATAACCTGGGACGGTGTAAAAATCAGCCAAAGGCTCGATTTTTGGGGTATCCCCTTTAGATGCTCTTTGTGTCAAAAAACTGGGCATGTCATCAAAAATTGATGTTTTCATTTCAATCGTAGGACCAAGAAGTATTTTATCAATAAGGGCAGGAAATACGAATTGGATCAACTCTATGATAAAGTAAGCATCCTGGAGAGTCAATTAAACAATCAGGACCTGGACCCTTTCCGCTCTCTGAATATTTCTCATGATCGATCTCAGACTCTCAATGCTCCGGCCTCCAGATTCCCTCCTATTCCTGAGCCCATCGAGGAGAAAGCAGTGCCCTCTCCCCCTGCTATGAATCAGGGGGCTTTTATGGTAGGCTCTCATACTATTTAGATCTCCTCTTCTTCTCCCTCTCTGTTCCATCCTCCCGGAGGTCTATCGAAAGGAAAGGAACCTATGCTCTCTCCTACTCCTTTTAATTCTCCTAGAGAATCGCCTGTCAACAAACTCAACAGTGATTTAGATCTCTTCTTTCAAAGAAATCCTTCGGAGCTCAAGCCATTAACTATTCACATACCTTCTTTTCCTTCCTTTCCATCTATCAGCCCAAATTCCGCAAAGAATATCACGGTCAGAAAGAAACATAAGGGAGGTAGTCGACATTTCAGAGGTAGATCTATAGTCTCTCATTTTGGTATCACAAATTTACCCCTCATCAAAGTTCCAATCTTGGATTCCTTAGAATCTCAGCCTCTTAGAGCATGTGTGGCTGGAGAGTCTTCTAAATGAATTTTCTGATATCAATGAATATCAGGGGGTTGGGCGCATCCCCTAAATTTTTAGTGCTAAAGGAAATCTTCATTTCGGCTCATCCCAAAATTATTTTTGTTCAGGAAACCATGCACTCCAACAAGGCATCTCTAGCGTTCTTTAGAAGGATGTTCCCATCTTGGTTTATGGTGGCCACTGAGGCAAATGGTCTGTTTGGAGGTCTGGCAGTCTTGTGGGATCTAGTTTGGATAAAAGCCAAGGCTTTTAAATGTTGTGCTGGAATCTTAATTTCGGCCTCAATCAGGGGCCATGCTTTTGTACCCAACATTCTGAATGTAATGCACCTTATAGGAATAGGCTCCTTTTCTGGGAAAGGTTGTTTGCTTCGAAAATTCTTGATATTGAGTCATTGTTGATAGTGGGGGATTTAAATGTGACTCTAAGTCCTGATGAGTGCTGGGGTAACTGCAGGAAAAAAGATCAATTGGCTGACAAACTTAGAAAGGAATTTCTAAGTAGGAATTTCGTAGATGTCCTGCCGGATCGATTGATGCCCACGTGGGAAAACAGTAGGATAGGGCAAGCCTACATCGTAAAAAGGATTGATAGTTTCATTATAAATGCCAGCATCATTGCCAAATGGGGAATGCCATTTTCTTTTATTGGGAATGATTTCACCTCCGATCATAGGCCTATTTTTCTTGAATGGAGGGGAATGGACTATAGGCAGGGTTATTCCTTTAAATTCAACAGGGTCTACTTCAAAGACCAATATTTCAATGAATCTATATCAAAAAAGTGGAAGGAACTGCAAGAATCTGACATGGCCCTTTTCACAACTTTCCGGGAAAATATCCAGTGTCTGAGAGTGTTAGCAAAGGATTGGCAAATTCGAAAAAAAAAAGAGGGATAAACAGGAGCTGAATGACATTCAAAAGGAGTTGGATATTTTCATCAATTCTTCAAACCCAGATTGCCTGTCTTTTGAGAAAAATAATCATATTAGAAATCTGGAAAAAAAGCAGCAAATGTTGTTCTCAAAGGAAGAGGCCTCATGGAGGCTCAAAAGCAGAGTGCTATGGCTAAAGGAGGGGGACCAGAACACGAATTTGTTCCGTAATTAAGAAAATGCCAGAAGAAGGAAAAAATCCATATGGAAGATCGAAGATGGTAATGGAGGGTTCTTTTTCTCTCAGAATGATATTTATGTTGAAGCTTCAAGGTTCTTTCAGAATCAATATAAAAGGCAACAAGGTAACATTAATGATATTATCTGGGCCATGGATCCGATGCCTAAAATGTTTGATCAGCCAGCAAATGAAAATTTCATAAAACCGGTTTCGGAAGAAGAGCTCCTTGTTGCCATCAAGTCATTCAAAAAGGACAAAATTCCTGGGCCAGATGGATGGCCAATTGAATTTTTCTCTCATTTCTATGACATGTTCAAAGCGGATTTGTTGAGAATGGTGGAGGCCTCTCGTATGTTTGGAAACATACACAGTGCATTATCTTCCACTTTCATCGCTCTTATTCCCAAAAAACATAGGTCAGAGTCCTTCCATGACTACAGACCTATTGCGTTATGCAATACTCTCTTTAAAATCATCTCTAAAATTATATCAGAGAGGATGAAGCCTGTTCTAAACTCCATTACAAGGGACCAGCACACGTTTCTTAAAGACTGAAATATTTGGGATGCTGTTGCTATGACTCAGGAATGCTTATTCACAATGTTGTCAAACAATATTGAGGCGGTTATTCTAAAGATAGACTTGAAAAAAGCTTATGACTATGTTGACTGGGGCTTCCTTAGAATCATGCTGGCAAAAATCGGGCTGAGATCTAAAGGCATTGACTAGATAATGCAGTGCCTCAAAAATGTAAATTATTCAGTCATTATAAATGGAATCCCATCATCTTTTTCTCTAGCCGAGAGGGGACTACGCCAAGACTGTCCTCTCTCCCCCTTTCCTTTTATATTGGTTATGAACTCACTCAGCTTAGAGATCAGCAAAGCAGTATCTGAACGAAGATGTAGGCCGATAAAGATTTGCAAGGATACTTTCCTATCCCACAATTTTTTTGTTGATGATATACTCATTTTTGCCATGCTTTGCAAAGCATCCTGGTTATGTCTTAATAGTATCCTAGAAAAGTTTCAGTCAGCATCTAGAATGGTCATCAACAAGGATAAATCTATGCTATACCACAATGAGTCTAATATGGAGACAGTTCTATGGATTGCAGCTATGATCGACATCAACCAGGCATCGATCAAGAAAGGTATCAAATATCTAGGTTTTAACTTGAAGGCAAAAGGTAACAACAAACGGGACTGGCAATGGCTTATTGATCGCTTCTACAAAAAAAAATTCTGGATGGGAGTCGAGACTCCTCTCTTTAGCTGGCAGATTTATCTTGGTACAGGCAGTCCTATCTCAGCTGGCGGTCTACTAGGCCCATCTTTATCTTCTCCCTGCTTCTATTATTAACAAAATGTGCTCATTAGCTACAAATTATTTATGGGGAGGAAGAACCTATAAGTCAAAGTTTCATTTAGTTAAGATGGAATCTATCTCTAGGTCGAAAAAGGCAGGGGGCTGGGGTCTTTTACACATGAGGACTTTTGGAAAAGCCCTTCTTTGTAAATCTCTCCACAGAGGTATCTTTGGTGAGGGCCCGTGGAGCAAGTTTATAAATAGGAAATATTTAAAAGGAAGAAGTATGGAGTATTGGTACAGAAGGAAATCTTTGGGCATAAAAAGGGGGTCTGCTATCTGGCAAAGTTTCAGGAAAATTCAACCTTTCTTCATGGAAAATTTGCATTGGAAGATTTTCTCTAGTTCAAACATCCTCATTGGTTTTGATTCAATAGTCAATGGTTTGGCTTCCACTATCCCTCTTACTCTGGTTTCTTATCTCCACTCAAAAGGTATTTTTACGTGGGATAAGCTGATTAAAACATGGTCTTTTACTTCACTTGTCTGGAAGGACGGAGAGGACTTACATCTGCCTCTCTCCATTCGTCCCCTTTGGAGCTCTGTTCTTCAAATCTTAAATGGCTTGGTGATTCACTGCTCAGGCACTAGGGACGTTCTGGCTTGGGCTCTTCCTCGATCTCCTTTGCCAATTCGTGTAAAGGACTTATATGCATCAATGTCTTCTGGCCCATCATGTAAGTCTCACTTGATCTTTCCTCCTTCTCTATGGAAGGACTCATGCCCACTCAAAATGATTTTCTTCACGTGGCTGGTCTTCTGGAACAGGAATCTTACATGGGAGGTTCTTTAAAGGAAAGGTTGGCAGGGCCCGGGCAAATGTGCCATGTGTCATAATGCGGCCGAGTCTAATTTACATATGATCTTCCAATGTGCCTCATCTCTACATATCTGGTATGAACTTTCTTTGTCTTTTGGTTTTCCTTACCGGGTTTTCTCCTCTGTACAGGATGGCATCAAATGGTGGAGTGAGCAGAATTCATCTTGGCGTACCTTGTTTGTTCTGGTCAGCTGGTTCTTGTGGAAATGGAGGAATGAACATATCTTCCAAGATTGAAGGATGCCTCTGAACTCCTTTTTGTTTCGCATTTTGGCCAATCATGACCTCTCGGGCTGATTTGGTATTTGGTTCTTTTTCATGTGTCTCCTACCAGATGTATTGTCAATATGTTTTAGTTTTTTGAGGCTGTCAAAATCTTCTCTAAAACACCCCAGTTTGATATGGAAAATGTGTTAAGAACAGAAAGTAAAATCTGTAGGTATATGAACTGATTTGGCATTATATTTTTGGACATCAGGTCACTTGGGCACACCTGATTTTCCAGCATCAGGAATCTAATAGTATCTATCTATGTAATACAGATCTTAATATTGTCTTAATATAAGCTATGATGATTTTTTTCTCTCTAAAAAAAGCTTCAGTTACATATTGATAGTTTAAAATGAAAAAAACTCATCGCACTTATACAAACTTTTTCTCTATAATCTAGTTTTTAAATTTGAATAGTATAAAAAAATAATTAAAACCTTTGATATGTGGTTTGGGTTGCTAAAAAGTCCAATAGTGATTACTAGAATGGCAACTATTTAGTTTGATCCCTAATTACCAACCAGACTACAACAAGGATTTCATTTGATCACGGTGGCACACTTTCGTGAGAAACCATTTAGTTTGATCACTAATTACTAAAAAGACTATAGCAAGCATTTCATTTGATCGCGGTGGCATGCCTACAACCTAGGTTCCCGTGAGCGGCAAGATGCCATTATGGAGGAATCGACAATTGAGGGAAAATATCCGGAAAATGTATGTAAAGTATTTATTACTATTAAAAAAACAGAGAAAAGAATTAGAACGGTAACAATCGAATCGAGCACTCACTTCAAGTTTTCCACATTACTGACTTCACATTTTCCACATTGGTGTATCAGATTCAGACTGCTACACCCCAGAAATTCTTGGGGGCTAAAAAACTGTTTGACAGGACTTGGTAGTTGCAACTGAGTCGAATCCCTGTGGGGCAAGCTGAAACATCTAAAGGACTTGTGTTGAATTGTTCGCTACCCAGGGTATCCGCAAAACAAGGAGATGGAGATGAAATAAGACGAGAGTAAAACAATTGAGATTGGGCTCTCATCCTATTCTGCAGTTGTACGAACTGTAACTAACAATACCGGTCTTGAATCTGAGGGTGTCATTATTCTAATGGTCTAACACCTGGTGTGGAAGAGACTTTTTCTCACACGTTAACGCTTTATGGGGTAATAATGTAATTTTTAGAGGTGTTTTTCAATCTATAGTGAAATTAGAAATATTATTTAGTATTCCATAAATGTTTATATTTTTTCCCACAATTGTTTACCGCTAAAAATGGAAATGCTGAAAATTCAAAATTTTACCTTTTTAAATGGCCATGAGTTGAACAACAAAGTCGTAATGCGTTCACCTGGCTTCTCTTTGCCCACTTACGCCTTTAAATAAAACCATGAGCAAAATCTTCTTTAACCCGTGAAAGTTAAAGTTCGTTAGTACAATTGGTGGAAATTGAGCTTGTGACCTTCATTGGAGTGCCCGCAGAAACTTGAGTTCTAGTTTTCTTGAAAGACGTATTAAAAAGCTCAGCATGATCATTGCTTCTCATCTGTTCAACAATGCACTCTCCACCTTCATCAACCATGGTCCGTCATACCCGTTTCAGTGTCCAAGAGATTGGCCCATGAATCTGATAACAACCTCGATTTGTGTTCCTCCATTCATGCTGCCAGAGTCATCCCACTATTTTGCATAATTTTTTCCCCTGGAAAACAAAAAGCACTGCTCCTCCTCAAGCAAAGCTTCGGTGTATGAATAAAATGTCCAAGCAAACAATTGCTATATCGAAATGACTTCCCAGAGGCGGAAAATTGCACGCCACGTAGGACATAAACATAAGTCAAAATTGTCGCTAAGTGTTGATAGTTTTGAAGTCTCCTTTCATGGTAAACATATAGCTTGAATCCAACTACATCTGTAGGCATTGAACTTCCATACTTTTGAAGTAGAACTGTGGGACGCGGCCAGAAATTAAGGAAAAAGAAAATAAGGAAAATCTAGGCAATGAGGTTCGTGCGAATAGAACTGACAGTGGACATCATCCCTAGGCAAATGGAGTGGTCCTGCATCAACGAGATGACATCCACTAAAAATTAAAATAAAAAACCATAGGAATCATTGTAAAAAAACACTAATTTTTTTTAGTGTGGGTGATTAAATGTCTTCTGATGAATCCTATATGTCACTATAGACAGTGGCATAATAAGTGATAAATAGTTTTGTTGTAATATTTATTTATTTATTCTATTGTTTTAAAATTTTGTTCGAAAATTATTGTGTTGAGAGGCCGTGGACAACCTAATATGGCAGTGATGTTCTAAAAATTTATGTAATGAGTTATGTAACATAATATAATAATATGTTTGACTCGATTAAATTATAAAATAAAAATAA
>APFE030666802.1:16907-63357 GCA_000404065.3 Pinus taeda | reverse complement strand
ATGATGAAACCTATTTAAGGGTTGAGGAAAATTATTATTGAATGCAAGAGTATCAAATTAGATTCATTTAACTTGATGTCTCCATACTGGATAGATCCACATTTAGAATGGATTTAAACTGATTATTATTCCATAATAATTTTAATAATAATTGCATGCAAAGCATAGAAATATATTTGAATCATTATAATTATTTATATACCAACCAAGATCCATCTTAACTCTGGATCTATAGAGCACCGAGACAGATCAAATCTCTCGAGGTGGAAATCTTGTTTTTAAGTGAAAAACATAAGGAAAGGTTTGCACCTTGAGATATTTGATCCCTCTAGAAGCATGATAAATTCTTAGGTAAGATGGATCTAAATTGGTTTTAGTCTATGCGGCCAAGGAAAACTTATGAAAGATATGATTAATTTTAATAATAATATGTAAATACATCTAATATAAAACAATAATTTTAAATATGCTAAATATATCTGAGATTAATCTAGCCATTTTAATTTTATATTTTCTTAGTTACCTTAGTTTGTTGAAATGATAAATATTGATAATAACTTTAATGATGAAAAATGATGAAATGAAAATTTTGAATGCAAGGTGACAATTTAATAGTGTTGAATGATAGAAAATGCGAATAATAAGAATGTAGTTAATTAGAAATAGTATTCACTGTGATTAATCTCAAACTATTTTCTTCTACTATTCTTATTGTCGCTGTTGCTTCTTTTGTCATCTTTTCATATCGATTATATGTCAATGACAGTTGAAATTGTAAACCATTTAAATCTTTAGCTCGAGTTTTTGGAGTAAACATCATACCTTGTCTCTCTTGCTCTCTAATATTAATAGGTTGAATTACTATAACACAAAAATCAATGTACATTGTCAATAATTTATTGTGCTTACACTGAAATCTATGCACAATGTTAATCCAATCAATTTAAAATTAATGTACCATCATACTACATCAAATCATAAATCAACATCTACACTGAAATCAATGCATCTAATGCAAGAAATCAAATAAGATTATAATACAACATTTACACTAAAGTCAATGCATCTAGTGCAAGCAATGGAATAGGATTAGAAATCACCATCTACACTGAAATCAATGCATTTAGTGCAAACAATCAAATATGATTAGAAATCATCTACATTGAAATCAATGCATATAATTCAAGCAATCAAATATTAATAGAAATCAACATCTACATTGAAAGTAACGGATATAGTGCAAACAATTAAATATGATTAGAAATCACCATCTACACTTAAATCAATGCATTCAGTGCAAGAAATCAAATAGGATTAGAAATCATCTACATTAAAATCAATGCATCTAGTGTAAGAAATCAAATATTATTAGAAATCAACATATACACTATAATAAATGCATCTAGTGAAAGCAATCAAATAGAATTAGAAATCACCATCTACACTAAAATCAATGCATCTAGTGCAAGAAATATTCTTCCCTCTCTCCCCACTTCATATATATATAGCTTATATATACTATATATACTATATATATATCTCCCTCCATAACTCCTTCTTGGTCTCTCTATCTCACCCCCCAAACGCACATGCTCTCTCACTCCATCTATATCCATATCTCTATCCCTGCCTCCCTTTCTCCATCTTTATCTTCTTCCCTCTCTTCACCTTCCATCTATATATTTATCTCCATTTTCCTCTTTTTCTCAGCCCTAAAACATACACTCTCTTTCTCCAATGTATCTCTCTCTCTCTCTCTTCCCCTTCTCTCCCACTCCCCCACCTCTATCTTTCTTCCCTCATGTTTTCCTCTCTCCCTCTATCTCCATCTTCCCCACCAATCCCTCTCTCTTTATTTATTTCTTCTTACCTCCCTCTCTCTCCCACTCCACATCTATCTCTCTTTACCTCCCTCTCCCCACTCTCTCACATCCTCTCTCGCTTCCTTCCTCTCTCTCTCTCTCTCCCTCCCTCTCTCTCTCTCTCTTTAGCCTCCAACTCTGTTACTATATCCCTCACTCTCTCCTTCTCTAACCCATTCTCTCCATCTCTCCTTCTTTGTCACTTTATCTCACCTCCAAACATACACACTCTCTCTCCATCTCTCCCTTTTCATTCACTCTATCTCTACACTTCTCACTCTTTATGTCTTTCTTCTTCCCTCCCTCTCCCCCCCTGCAATTCCATCTCTCTATCTCTCCCTCTCTCCTCCTCTCTCCCTCCCTTTCTCCTCCTCTCTCTCAAGTCCTCTCTCTCATCCTCCCTCTCTCTGCCTTTCTCTCCTACCTCCCTCCCTCTTCCCCTTTATATATATATATATCCAATCCTCTAGCTGCCCCCATCACTCTCCTCATCTCTCTCAAGTCTTGTCTCTCATCCTTCCCTTTTCTCCCTTTCTTTCCTACCTCCCTCTCTCTTCCCCCATCTCTCTCTCTCTCTTCCCTACAATCCTCTCTCTCTCTCTCCCTATCTCTATATAAATCAGTTAGTATATCCCTCCCTCTCTCCTTCTCTCCTCCATTCTCTCCATATCTCCTTCTTCGTCACTTTATCTCACCTCCAAACATACACACTCTCTCTCCATCTCTCCCTTGTCATTCCCTCTCTCTCTCCACTTCTTACTCTTTATGTCTTTTCTCTTCCCTCCCTCTCTCCCCTCCAACTTGATCTCTCTATCCGTTCCTCTCAAGTCTTCTCTCTCATCCTTTCTCTCTATCCCTTTCTCTTCTATCTCCCTCTCTCTTCCCCCATATCTCTCTTTGTCTCTCTCTCTATATCCTTCCGATTCGCTCACTATCTACCTCCCTCTCTTCTTCTCTCTCTCCCCTCTCCATCTTTGTGTATCCTTCTCCCTCCTTTACCCTTCTCTCCCTCTCTCTCTCTTAATTCTTCCTCTCCCCTCTCCTTCAATTTATCTCCATTTCTCCCTTGCCACTCCCCCTATCTCTCCACCTCTATCACTTTATGTCATTGTTCTTCCCTCCCATATATATATAGAGAGAGAGAGAGAGAATTAATATATATCGTGATATATTAATATATATTATAATATAACAAATTTAATATTGTATTATACAATGTTACTCAATTATAATATCTAATATTTATAACATATTAACATAATATTAATTTAAAGATAAGGATAGTAACAATCTTTTAAAATTAATATTAGGTTAATAATTTGGCCCATTTGTATTTTGCCCAAAGGCTTAAATGAAAGAACTCTTTTTTGAGTTTTGTAAGTATAAAGATATTTATGCGAGTAATATAAAAAAATGTTATTTATTTACCCATACCTCTCATTTATTTTATCATATCTCTTTTTATTTTTTACCATGGGTATTTATCCCATAGCGCTTGTACTATTATTAAGATGTTGCTTCTAATCCTATTGATATATTTTTATTTATTTATCATACCTCTTTTATACCTCTTTTAAATATATTTATTTACCATTCCTCCTTTATAAATATGGTATTTGGCCCATGGGTTTTGGCCCATGGTATTAATAATAATTTGGCCCATAGGCTTCACCGAAATAAAACCTCTTTTTTGAGTTTTCCTAAATATAAAGAGGTTTATGGAGTAAATATAAAAACAAGTTTTTATTTATTTACCATACCTCTTTTTTTAGTATTTTTAAACCTCTTTATAATTTTAAATTTCATTAGATTAAAAATGTTAAATGTTAAACTTGACATGTTATATGTTTACTTGTTTACACTTAGATCTACCCCCATACAGGGTTGTAAAGCACCTACAACAATGAAAATGATTATATTGTAATTCTCATATTATATAAGTTTATATAAGTTTATATAAAAAAGGGTAAATATAAAAAGAGGTTTTGTCTATTTATCATACCTCTTATACCTAATTTGTTATATAAGTTTTTATAAAAAAAGTTAAATATGAAAAATGTTTTATTTATTTACCATACCTCTTTTTTTAGTGTTCGTAAACCTCTTTATATTTTAAATTAATGTTGTGTTTATACATAATAATAATTAGATTGATTTTTAAATAAAGGTGACATTAGATTAAAAATGTTAGATGTTAAATGTTAAACATGACATGTTATATTTTTATATGTCTACACTTGAGATCTACCCCATACTCGGTTGTAGAGCACCTCTCGGCACTATATTGAAAATGATTGATAATAGCGTTGATTTAAAATATAAAATACTGCCATTTTTGGCTGGTGGGGTTGAGTCCATGTATGTTGTGTGCATACTAAAAGATGGAGGTTGTGGGTTCATCCTTTAGCAACATCTTTATCGGTGATTAGAGTGATCTAGACCTTGGAGCGACAGATTTGATGCAAGGCATGAGCGTATTCATTTTTGGCATAGTCCTGCACGTCTCTGTTGATCACATCTCGTGGATCATGATCCCTATCATCAACAAGGATCTAAGGTTTGGCTCTCTCTTTCGCGTCGAAACGTACCACATCTCTTAGATTGAAATCACCTTTAACTATAGGGATCAAGGGACCGTTGATGAATGTGAATGACAAATGCGGTCATGGAGGGAACTATTGAGATTTCCATGCGATGGTGGCGAGGAATCTCCCGAGGTTTTATTTCCCTTAATCATTGAGATCCCTCCAGATCCGATTAAAGGGACTACATATCTGGATGTGGTGTAATCTATTTTGCGAGATGCAAGATCTAGTCGATCTTAGGAAAATTCAGTGATAAAAAAAGGAGGAAAATTTTCATATTTTTATAAAAAGTCTCAATGGGAAGACCTCCACCCACTAGATTCAAGGTTGGGTTCTAGTGTGAAATCTAAAGCATACCTTTCAAAATAATATGGGTATATCAACAACACTCAAAGTTCTAGAATATAAAGGTAAAGTGTTATGATACTCTTTTAGGATGGAAGACTATGCGGTAAAAAAGGACTTAACTATAGTATTAAATATAAGGATGTGGGAAGGGCCTTTAGCTTACAAAAATATTAATACAAGTCCTAGGAACTCTAATGGATCTTTGTCATTAAAAGATGCACTCCAAGGGAAGAATTTTGCTCAAGTCGAACAACCTCAAAATATTCCATGATATTACATTGTAGAGAAAATGGACATGAAACTTGCTATGGAGGTAAAATCCACAGAGGTAAAATATGATTTTGCATTAATGGTAGTTTAATGGTTTTTTATCAAAACCAAAAGACTTATATGAATGGGTGTACTCTTCATGAAAAAAAGTGTGATCTCTATTTTTTCTCTAAAGGTTTTTACATAGTACAATTTGAGATACAACAAGAATTTCCATGGTTTCAGGGTAGAGTATGATTTTTGTGACCTCATGATTTTCAGGTTTTGATGCAACAAACATGGTGGTAACAATGATGCTAGTTTGGGTAAGGTTACCAAGCCTCCTCCTTCCCTTCTGACATCACTAGGTCTTGGAGGATATTGGAATTATCTTAGGAAAAATAAAAAATAAAATGGACCTCGACAAAACATGAAAAGGTATCTTTGCTTTTTCCATGATGTGTGTATATATTTTCCGTAGTAAAGGTCCCCCTCATCATATTTTTATAAAACATGAAAAATTTCAGTGGGCGTAGGTGCAAGACTATAAAAATATGACTTTCAGATAAAAAGATTGTTTCCAAATAGGACATTTGCAAAATTCTTGTCCTCAAGCAAAAAAGGAAATTAAAAAAAAAGGGGGCAAGACCAAAAGTAGAGGGGATGGAAGTTTACAAACAACATAGAATATGAAGAAGAAGAGATCTTGGAAGATCATCCTACTGAAGAGGCATAAAATCAACCTGGTAGTCAATCAAATGATGGTGGAGTGGACATACCTTGATCAATGGATGTCTTCCAGAAGGGGCTTGAATCAAAGAAGATCATATTTCCATAACAATAGAAAGGGAAATTACTCATAGAAAAATATTCGGGAGGCATGTGTCCAAGAGGTTAGATTGAAATAATTAAGTTCCCCATAGATTAATGGAAATCAACTAGTAGTAGTAACAACTACTCCCAATCAAGGAGTTTAGTGAAAAAGAGAAAAAGAAAAAGGAAATAAGGGGAAGCCAAGTGATGTTTATCACACTTAGCTTTGTCTTTTATGTAAATTGTTTTATATTTGTGTCTACTTTATAGTGTACTAAAAAGTTGACATGTTTAAATGCTTTGAGTGATATCGAAAATTTAGTTATTTCCCTATTCTTAAGTTAAATAAAATTATAAATTTTTCCAACCAAATAAATTATTATTACACATTTCTACAATAAACAATAAAAATTAAAACTATGGATTTTCCTAACAAAATAAATTATTACTACACATTTCCATAATAAACAATAATATCAATTCTGATGATATTAAAAAACGTGACACACATACACTAAAAAATAATCTTATGCTAATTAGTATACATAACAATAATACTAATGTATAGAAGAAAAGTACATATGCAAAATTGGTGCATAAATAGATGATACATGTATTAGTGATAGAGACCACCGGATCAAATACAAAATTACTATATACTAATTAATATTGAGTATGTTATATAATTTAATAAATGTAATTCACATGTCAATAGGTTTGATTTTCTCGTTATCAAAACAATTCCTTCAACCTTGAAAAAAATCTATTTATTTAGTAAATATCATAAAATCTTATAATTTTATTATAATGAATCATTACACAAATCCATAATAAATAATAATGTCAATTATGGCTATTATAAGAAATTGTCTTGTATTAATTTGTATAGTCGGTAATAATATTAGTGTACACATACATACAAGATATGTATACATAGTTAATGCATCCACAGGCCTTGCATGTATTAATGACAACACACAAGAATATGAGGCATTTCTACTTGAATTACCACTATATAAAAGGTCAGGTAGGGGAACTACATACAAAATACTTACTACATACTTGCTTCATCATGTGATAACAAACAAAACTAATCATATGAGGTTTCCCATATGAAGTTAGGTCAAATGTGGGTAACTCTCTCTCTCATAATTACCATTCATGTTTATGTTTATTTAATTTGTTGAAGTATGACACTTTATATTAATTTAATAAAAGGGTACATATTAAAAATATATTTAGTTGCAAAATATTAAGATCGTAGAAACCGCTTCTTACTAAGGCATGTGAAAGACTAAAAGTGTAAGATTAAGGTTGATTACTGTATTGTATAGGAGGATGTTGAGATTGTGATCTATGTTGTCCATTTTCTCTCCTACCTCTGTTAACTTGCGCCTTGATCTTGTTGAGCTTGATGGCTATGAGTGAGTCTATGCCCCAACGTAATCTTTGTATGTCCATTAAGTTTTACAACTTGCATGTAGCTAGAGTGGCAATGCCAATAACAAATTACAACTTGCAGGGTAGGAAGAGGTGCTCAAGGATTTAGCTCAAGACTTGGCCACGTGCATTTGACTCAAACCAATGGCTATACACTCTTGGCTGAAATCAACAACTTTGTTAAATTACGGGGGGGCTCTCCTTGTGATGTTAGTGGGGGGGGTTTGTGACATCAAGCGAAAAAGGGGGGAGGGGGTTGTGACATCATCCAAGAGGGGGTGGGTGAGGGTCCATCCCTCTCTATAACTATGACCTCTAACAACATATTCCTTGTCATATTAACTAATAAAATTTTCCAAGTCATGTTCTTTGTCGACATATTCCATGTCATATTCTCTAACGACATATTCCTTGGTATTTTCCTAATAGCATATTTACTGGCAATTGATGGAGATGTAATGGTATATTCATCAATAGTTAATGAAGATCTAAAGACATATTCGTTGGAAAGTAATAGATCTATGACGACACATTCATTGGTATTTAACAGAGATTTGATGACATATTCACTAGAAATTGACAGAGATTTGAGGACATATTTGTTGATGACATATTGACTTGCAATTAATAGAGGCCTGATCAACATTGGTGGTCAATTGACATCTTGGCCTTTAATGAACCTATGGGGGGAGAGGTTTGCAATAGCCTGGTGATGGAATTGAGTGTAGAGAGAGTTTCATATGTTTTCGTCCCATCCACTACCACCCAAGAGTTTTGTAGAGTGAGGCCATATTTGGCCAAAAGATCAGCTAACTTGTTGGCAGCTCGGTAGACATGAGAAAGGAGATGGGTTGGTATTCAAGTCAAAATACTTGCTATATAGGTAACATGATATTTTACTCTCCAACAATTGATTTTTTGGAAGGATCAAAACCACATTGTATTTTTTGAAAAATGTTCATTATGGTTTTTGAATCTCCATATATTATAATTTTATGGAAGCACTTGTTGATACTGATTTGAAGACCTTGTTTGAGCGACCCTATTTCTGCAACATTATTGGTGGTATGGACAATGGAGCCAACATATATATGGATAATTTGATTAGTATCATCATGAAAGACTCCCCCAAAACTAGTAGTTCTTGGATTTCCTTTTGAGGGTCCATCAAATTTGGGCTTGATGAAATATGGAGGACGTTTAGAACAAATGGTGGGGCTTTAAGTAAAAGGTGGGGGGTGAGAGAGTGTGTGAGGAGATATGGGAGGCTATATTGAGGGAAGAAAGGATGAGTTTTTCGATTAAATTACAGTCCCCTTCCTTTTTAATCCAAGGGAGAGAGGATAGACTCCCTCAAATTTCCGTGAGAGAGATGTTAGAGATCGCCAGTGGCAGAGGATGTATTTATCAATATTTTTCAACTTCTTTCTCTCTAGGTGTTATAAAGGAGGAATCTAGGTAGAAAATTCTAGGCCTTTTAGATGATGGGCTTGGTAAACTGTGAGATTCACCAAGGGAGGAAAACGAAGGTAGTGTTGGTGGCATTACAGTGTAATTGGAGAAATAAAATTAAAATATTATCCCACACGCAGGTGGTATAGGTGCAATTGACGAAGAGGTTAATTTTGAATTCAAATATAGAGAGGAAAAATGAAGCAAATGGAGGGTCTAAGAAATACCCTACATTCAAGCTTGTCCTAGGTGAGAGTTTTGTTCTAGAATGACAACCATAGAAACAAATTGATTTTGAGCCAGTGCTTGGACTGCCATAATTTTTCCCAAATCTAGTAGTCCTCATCAGAAGAATCATTAAGAGGATAAGAGATTGTAAGGTTCTTTGAGATTGAAATTACCTTGTGTTCAATGACCCGAACGAAGGATATCAACTCCTTCTTGGATTGGAAATTTTCAGTTTACAAGTGTTTTCTGTAAAAAAATTATTTCTATGAAACGTTCATAGTCATCTCCATGATTCCATCAATTTAATTATGTGATTGAGTGTGCTGGGATGAGATAGAGGTCCAGTACTACACAAAATGATTAAGGCCTTGAGCCTAAAGAGAATTCTAAATGGAATTTAATTGCTTTTGATGATATAGATTGGTCCATTGATGCCATGAGTCTTCCTAGAGGAAGGAACTTTGGTCATATTTTATCTCCTAGAGGAAGTGATATTTGATGAGTTTCTTATGTTTCCATGCAACATTCTATATATGTGATCCTTTGATGTCCTCTGCCAGTTGGATGAGTTGAGATTCTTTAATGTTGGGAGTATATTTGTGTCTCCACATTTTACAGCAAGTGGGTTTGCGATTTTTGAGCCATCTCCACCAAGTTTTGGCATAGAGAGTCTTATTTAGAGTTTCAAGGACCCTAATTATTAGACCCCCCACTTTTTTTGGCTAATAGAGTTTATCCAAGGATATTAGTGCCAATTTTGTTTTCCTTTTTGCAACCTCCCCATATGAAGCTTCCTTGAATAGTTCTAATTTTATTTATAATCGCTTTAGGGGCAATAAAATTAGAGAAAATATAAATGGGGAGGGATTGGAAGATAGATTTAAGAAGAGTAAAGCAACCTACCAAATTTTGGAGTTAAAAAGTCTGGTTGGAGAGATGGGATTTGAATTTTTGCATTAGATTTTCCTAGATAGTTTTCGTTAGGGGTTAGTGGTAAGAGCCCTACCCTCCAAGTAATTGGATGGAAGAGAACTCTTTTGAAATCCAATAAATATGGAAATGTGGGTTTGGATGGCAAAAGGGGTGTTGAAAAAAAATATTTGATATTTGAGTAGGTTTATATATCTGTCAGATGCATTTGAGAAAGTTTTGAGGATGTGTTTGAAGGAAGTGAATTTCTCGATCGGAGGGACACCCATAAGAAGAGTATCATCTAAAAATTGTTGCTGAATGGAGGAGTGATTAACGTATCTAAGACAAAGATCTTTGAAACTTCCTTAATGAAGGGAAGTTGAAATTGCACGCTCGATACCTTCATCCATGAAGAGAAAGATGTAGGGGGAGAGGGGATCTCCTTGTCTAATGCCTTTGGATGGGGTGAAGGGGGAAGAATGAGAGTGATTGACAAGAATGGAGAAAAAAGTTTTGGTGATAAGAGCCAAGGTATAGTGAACCTGTCTTTCTTCAAACCCGAAGGTAGTGAGAGTGTGGAAAATATATTGCTAGCTAAGTTTACCAAAGGCTTTGGATATACCCCATTTGATTAGAATGCCTGGGGTTTTTTTGTATTTGAGAGAGTGCATGTGCTCGTGAGCCAAGATTATGTTGTGAATGATTTGTCTACCCTACATGTAACATGTTTTCTTTGGAGATATAAGCAAAGGAAGGATGGTTCAAGCCTATTTTCAACGAATTTGGAGATGATTTTATAGATGATGTTGTAGAGAGTTATGGGGCAATAATATAAAGGGGATTTGACACTTGAGGATTTAGGGATAGGAGCAATGAAGGTTTGAATCAATGCATTGAGAATAGAGGAGGAGAACTTGAAGTCTTCTATTATTTTCCAAATACCCTCCATTAGAATTGGTGAGAAATCCTAATAGAAATAAGATATTATCCCATTATGACCAAGGTATTTTCGTTTGTGCATGTCCATATCAAAAAACTCTACCTCTTGCATCGTTATTTCCTTTAGTAGAAGATCATTTTGCTCTCTAATGACATTTTTGTGTATTTTGCTAGTGATCTTCATAATGGTTGGCCATACGTTTGCGATAGGATAAGTTAGAAGAGTTTGAAAGTGGTATGATAGCTACTGAGTGATGTCTTCAAAATTTCAACTTGAAATTTTAGGATTCGTTGATGCTTATGAGTTTTTTGTTATGCCAATGGTTGATCATAGATCTATGGAAAAAATCAATCTTTTTGTCCACTTATTTTAACTATTAAATTCTTAATATTTGCTTCCATAGTATTTATTCCTGCTTAAGGATTTCTTCTTGTTTGAGAGAGGTAGTTATCTCCCTTTGCTTAAATTCTTTTTTTCTTCCTTCTACAATTATTGTTTGTTGTACATTAGCCATCTTTGTCTCTAGAAAGGTTCTATCTTTCTGTATGTTTCCAAATCTGTTTGTATCTCGTTCACTAATTTTTTCCTTTAGGAATTTGAGTCACTATTGAAAGAAAAACATTGATATTCCTACGAATATATTCAAGCCCCTCCATTAGGTTTCCATTTTAGAGAAGAAGTATGGGTTCCTAAGCCAGAAGGGTTTGAATTTGAATGGTTTTTTCCTTAGGGAATTCATCCACTTCATTGATAACTGAATATGCCAATGGTATGAACCATGGCTTAGTAAAATGGGGATCTTGAAGTTGGTATTCGAGATCAATAAAGACTTAGTAATTATGAATCTATCCAACAAGGAAGCTATTTGAGAGTTAACCCCTCATTTATTGTTGCATGCGTGTGTGCCATTTTGAGTGCTAAGATCCACTAAATGAGAATTATTTATGAAATCACTCAAGAGTTGACTTTCTTCATCTAGGCATCAGATTCCCCTTTTTCAAGCATTTCCCTTAGTACCTTGAGATGCAAAAGAGGAATATGGGAGAGGAATATCACCTAGTTTTTGGGCTTGAAAAAGAAGGGATTCTTGCTTCCTAATGTAGTATCTGGCTATAATTTGAACTTAGTCCTCAGGGATAGTTGTTGGATCTTTGTTATGTCATTCCTTTGGTAATGTTTGTAGGTCGGTGTCATATAGTTTCATAGCTTCAATCTCTTTAGGATCTAATTGGTATGGGGAATTCTCCTCAATTTTCCAATCTTCTAACTATTTTTGATCATCCATATGGCGGTGTTGTTCCTTTGCTATTGTATTAAAGTGTTGACTGGCTAGGCCAATTTTCTTGAGTGTTAATTAATATAACCTCCCTAAGTTATATTAGAGAAGAATATCATGAGAAAAATCACAAATTGCCAAAACTTAAAATTTATATTTCTGATTAAAATATTTTACATAACATAAAATTACAACTTTTTAATTTTATTTAATTTTTAATCCAATCAAAATATTTATATAACTTAATTTTACATTACATTACAACATATCTTCTATATTAAACTCAAAAATATCACATATCTTCTCTATTAAACTCAAAAATATCACATGTCTTCCATAACAAACTAGAAAATGCTTAATGAAATTAAATACACTCGAACGAACCCAAATAAGCTTAGCTCACTCCAATCGATGGACATCAAGTTTCAATTTTGTTTTACGCTTATCATTTACGTGATCGAGATTCTAAAGTAACAAAGAAATACCCACATCCTTAAAAAAATGTTTTGAAAAAAGTTTCGAGTTAATTCCGGTACCAAAGAAATATCTCCATCCCAAAAATCTTATGAAAGAAGTTCCAAGAAGTTATATGTAAAATTTTCCATTCAATAAAACAAATCACAAAGTATTATTATGCAAAATACACTATAAATAAAATTCAAATAGATTAACATTTACAAAGTGTAAGTGCTGATATTTTGTTGACAGGAGGTATATTCTTGACAATATGTCGTATTGGAAGAGAAAGTCCAGATTTGTAGACCGCCCTAAATTATGCCTCCAACGATCGAAGCATGGAAATGGATTTCATCAAAAAAACGAAGACCTGCGAGTCTACGTTCTTGACCAAGTGTAGTATTGGAAGAGTAGAATCCAGATTTCCAACTTCTTAATGGGGATATTATTTGTAAATTTAGTTATGAATTCATAACGTTACACATCAATACCATCATATTGAGTTATAAAATAAACTTTTAAACTCAATCTGAAAATCATCTGGATTCTCCGTCGGACTGAGTTATAAAATAAACCTCTAAACTCAATCTGCAAATCATCTTGATTTCCCCTTACCCATTGGTTTTGGACCATAATCATACTCCAAACCAAAAGTTAGAAGAATTGATATAACGAACTCTTTCCAGTTCTGCCCATTTCAATCCTGCCCACAAAAATAAAATAACAAAAAATCCTTTTCACATACTCCTTGCCTGCTGGAATGATCGCAAACACAGAATTCCGGGACGTGTAGAGCCCAAGCCCTGAACAGTTTAAAATGGGATTTCTAGTCTTCAAAGTGATCATTTTAGATATCAGATGGAAGACTACTTGCAGAACCTCGAGCCAAGGCTTTGGAATGCATTTCTAGTTTCATATAAATGAGGCTCACGAATTTAAGTTATCACGAAAATGGAATGGTCTGCATCACATAACTGCCATGACTGGAGCATAACAAACAATTCCACGTAACTCGTTTTGTACAATATGTTTCATGTGACCCCTTAAGGATAACAAAAGCAATTCAGGCCATTCATTTGGTGTGAAAACGGAATGTCATATGACTCGTATCAGAAATAGATCGTGGCTTTGCTCGGTGAACGGATGCATTGGAGCATCTTTGGGGCCAGAGATTCCATCATGCCAATCATTAATCGTCCTTCAGTGGTGCAAAGTTCAAACACCTTTTGGACACGATTTGCCAAGTTGCCAATCAAGAATCAATGCGTATGAAATGTAGTATGAGATGCATATGCGTTAGATCCAAGGAGATATATAAAAAATATAAATTGTGTTTAGTCAGACACCAAATGACATTGCATTTAATGAAACAAGCTTGCTACACATTTAATTTATTTCAAAATTTCAAATACAGGAATTAAAAAATAAACCATATTTAAAAGATTAGAATTAATAACTGTTTAAAAAAAATAAAAATAGTTTCAAATTTCGTTTTTTCTTATTTGATTTTTTATATATATGATTTTAAAAAGAATAAAATATAAAAAAAGTTTTGGAAATTTTGATTTATTATTAGATTTTAAAATATATTTTTTATTTTTTTAATAATAATTATAAATGTAATCATTCAAATTCAATTTCGTATATATTACGGGTTTTGTGTTGAGGTTAATGTAGAAACAATTCGAATTAAACTTTAGATTAAGATTTTGTTCTTGTTTTATAGGATTTTATTCAATTTCCTATATATATATATATATCATAGTTACCAACTTTTCCTAGATTCGGGCAAATAATACGGAAATTCGTTGATTTGGTTCTTCCACAGAATAGTTCACAGAAATTCAACTTGATTCATTCCACTAAAAGTTAATAGTAGGGTTAATGCAGTTTCCTAATTCTGTGGCGCATGATGCCTTCTGAACATATATGATTAATAAACAATTATCCATTTCAAAGTTAGTCAAACTATTACTTGTGTATTTGGATAGAAGATGGTCGTTATCTCTGCAATTCTCTACCAGGAGTATAACTATAATAAATCAATCGATTCCCAACGCATTACCAATTGAGAAGGTTTTAGTCTCAAGGTTTTCCTCCCAACACGTAAGGGACCCAATGAGGGAAGTAGAGTGAGACAGGAGGAATCAGTGGAAATTTCCAACCAAATTTTTCCTCCCCAACAGGTAAGGGACTGAATGAGGGAAGTAGAGTGAGACATGAGGAATCAGTGGAAATTTCCAACCAAGTTTCATTGAAAGAAATATTTCATCATAAAATAATGTATGTGGGTAAGTAAAAGAACCGAGAGAAAGATTATTCATTCATTATGCTTTGAAAAGAGAGAGTGGGTGGAATGGGATATATAGAAAAAGAAGAAAAATGACCAGCGAAAAAAAGAAAATAAAAGTTGAAAATATCAATGAAATTAGGAAAAAATTGTTTTTTCAATCTTTAATTTAGAAAAGAAAATAAGTGAAAGTAGCTTATTTTTTCTTTGTTATAATATTCTATGAAAAGAAATAAATAGAGTTTGGATAGCATATATAAATAAGGGAAATAAAAAGTTAAAAAGGTAGAGCAAAATAGAAGGTAAAATTGATATTAGAAAAATTTTGTTTTTCCAATGTTGGAAATGGAAATGTGTGAAGTAACTTAATTTTAAGTAGTTAGTTTTTATTTATGGAAGGATTGATTTTTTGGAGAGAAAAAGAATACTAAATTTTTAGATAATTTTTATCTAAAATATTATATCATTTAAATTAATAAAAATATAATCAAATTCAAGTAAACTGAGAAAAAATTAATAAAAAAAGATTTTATGATTTCTATTATGGAATTTTTTGGGAATTGAATTTTTATCCAATCCAACTCGAATTTGGTAACTATGATATATATTCCCATATAATGAATGAGGCAGAGCTAATTCATCCAATCGAAGTCGAATTTGGTAACTATGATATATATTCCCATATAATGAATGAGGCAGAGCTATCTACTGCAAAAGCAGTCTTACAAGTAGTGTTTCATACATGTAAGTTGGTGAGTTGATTAATAAAATTGATTTGTAGTATTTTTGACATGGTATCAGACCTAAAAGACTGAAGAAGCCTGTACCCTGAGTGGAGAGTGAGGCCAATGCATTTAAGGCAAAATCAGTGCAACAATAGGCGCAATGGTCGTGCATATTTCACTTCTCGCCTTACAACGCGTGTGGAGCAGTGATAATCACACCGACCGTGTTCGTAGAGTTTGCGGTGAAGTCTTCCTGCAAGGTGGAGTCCCTATTTGAGGAAAGCGTTGATTGCTTCGGATTTCTTCGCTGCCGGATAGGCGGTGCATTTTTTACCACAACGTATAGCTGCACTGTGCATTGAAGAAGAAGGGCTCTTTGATGAGGAGCCTACGGTGAAGAGGACGCCACGGTGAATTTTGTGGTGACAAGGTTGTTTGGATTGCTGCAGGACTGTCGAGATCAAAGGTGCGTGGAGGCTTCACGGTGAAAGACAGTGGATCGAAGTTCCTTGGAGGAAGCCGCTCAGTGAACTGCGTGTTGGAGACCCATTTGTTGGGGAATTTTTCTATCAAAATCTCAAAAAAACACAACATAAACTGCACACAAAGACAATGCTCTATTTTGCCACAGGATCTTTAACACAGCGGAAACAAAATAAAATTTCTAAGCAGCGGACAGAGTTTTCACACACCAAAGATTTCTATTCATTAAAAAAAATTTGCTGTTACAGATTATGATCTTCTTCTCTCACAGAGGGATTCACCAATAACATTTCATTGCTGTATGGAAATTACACATAGACTTTTTTCACACTGCCGCATGCTTCCTTTGGCATATTCAAAACTTTACATCCGCACTGTTGTGCCTCCCTTTTTCGATTACATAGTCAACCAAAAAAACATTACATATAATGGCCGGTTTAGTGTTTATATTGGGATATACCCCTACCAACCTGCCACCATGCAGAGGTAGCGTATGAGGTGCTGGGGTCGAGGCCATTAGGGAAGGAACTGCGACCACCAACAGGCCTAGGAGGATGAGGATTTCTTCTGTGCAAACATACCTCAAGAAACTCGTAATGAAATGTAAAATTTAGAAGCCATGGCTTCCAGAGACTACCATGCAATTTTAGATTTGGAAATTTCTTAAGGAATTTGGACCACTGATCTCGGACCGTAGCCACACCAGGGATTGTAGGAGGTAGTACCTCTAGGCCCTATTTCTATATTGGAAGATTAAAACCTTAATGGGTAAAATACTCATGGAAAGACAATTTGATTAGTATAGTATCTTTTCACATTTCGCTGATGTCAAATTGGAGCAACGTAAGATGCAATTCCATATGGAGAGGATGGATGCTAAACTAGCCCAGATAAAACATCTCATTATGTGCATTGTTGCATCTACTACCTTTTCCAGTGCTTGGGATCCTACACAATAAAATTTTCGGTTAGATGTTTATTATTGGAGTTGTCTTTAGTGCGACTTTTTGGAGATTCCGGTGACGGAATCCGGCGGAAAAAATTGAGGTTAAATCTTGATTTGTATTATTTAAATGGTTTTTTAACTGCATATTTGGATTCAACACCATGAAAAACCCCTAGGATGCTTTGATTTTGCAGAAATTACCTATCAAACTTGCGATTTCAATAAATTGTTGCCAGATTTGAGAGAAATTTGACCAGAAAAACCTAGCTCGAAAAACCTCCAAAAAAATCGCACTAAAAACTATTGCGTTATTATGAATCCCTTTGGGTATAATATTCTCATAACTTTCTAGTAATGTTATAGAAATTACACCCTTATCAAGTTTGGTCTTATATATTAAATATTTGAATATCTACTCTCTATAAAAATCATAATATAAACTATTATATTTTTTCATAATAACATAACGGGAAAAAATTAGAGCACGTCATCATTAAAGATATAGGAACTACATTTTTTTCAATAAAGTTTTAATTGTCATTAATGAGAAAGAGTAAGCTGAATCCGACCTAAAGGAATATTGGTATGAATTCTAAAGTATCTTGACCTGATAATATATTCTTCAATTCTCATAGTTGCATGATTATATTTTTTAGATGTATTTTTTGCATTTATCATTTAATGATAATATATTGGTATGATTATAATGTATAAAGATATAATTGCACATTTTATATAAAATTAATAAAAGAAAGTTTCAATGCGATTTGATGGACCTTGATAGTTAAGAAAATTAAATTATATATTTCATCTTTATCATTTTAAGGATATAAGAACTTGGCTAACCTCAAAGTTCAAAGAGAAAATGAGAAGTTCAATTACCTGCGGTGCTCTTATTATCTTATTACTTTTGAATTGATTAACTCTCAAGATATCTTATTCCATAGAAATGTTATTTTGAAAATATTAGTGGAATGATAGGTCCAATGTTTTTCACAAAAATGTATTTTTAAAATTATGTAAGATAATGATTTTAATTTTAATTTTTAGATTATTTTTTCTAAAACAACAAATCAATAATTTGATAACATTAAGGATAAAAACAATTTATGAATTATGGAAAATCATGGGAAAGAAGTAGAAGCATTAGTGAAAAGCATATTGTGAGATCATGTAGAATACATATTATTTATATTAGAATTATGATTCTTTTTAGAATTTTGGTGAAGTGCAACTTTCATGGGGAATGACATATCCATCATTCTAGGAATCTTAAAATATAGATTTCTAATGAATATGATCTAAGTGTCAATATTGCCATACAATAGGAAAATTGTAGTAGATATTGAAATTTAGAAAAGATTAACCATGTCCATTTGAGCTTGCAGTTACACAACAACTTGAAAAGACTAGTGCATTGAGAGTTCCAATATCTTAGGTACAGTGTTCCACTAAAATTTCTACGAGATAACAACCAAGTTGTAGTAGATATTGAAATTTTAAAAAGAGTAAGCATATTCATTTGAGCTTGTAGTTAGAGAAAATATTAAGAATAATTTAGCATTGATAGAGTCAATAGCATTGGTAGAGTGCTCCCCTAAAATTTCTACAATGATGTTTATGAGAAACCTATGAGGTCATACACACTATGCATACTTAAATTCTTTCAATAAGCCAGAGTAGCATACAAAAGGACCCATATGTGATGTCATACATGCTAGGGCATTGAAATGATCGCAAGATGCACTGACACAAAGAAATGAAAGAATATGTTTATAGGATTTTGTTAGGAGATGTCAAGTTTGTCTCTCCAAAAATCAATTGTAGTAATGGAGAATTAATAAAATGACAACACTCAAGGAGTAAAATATTTACTTATGACATAAACAACTCAACAGTGTAATAAAAAAAAAAAAAAAATAGCCATATGTAACAATAACATAATTTTTAAACTTGTAATTCTCATTGGCCAATATGGTTTAGGCTTGGTGATCAAATATGGCAGTAATGATTTGAATAAGTTAAGGAAATTAATAGAGTTCTATATTTGGTAGGCTTTGTAAAATTGTTATGTGTGTTGTATTTTTTTAAAATTAAATCTACAACATCATGTCACTAGCAAGTATTCTGCCTAACCACCCAAAAAAACCTCATTTGACTAAAAAATTAAAATACTTATTATTTTTTTATTTTTTTGGTCAAATAATAGTGGAGCCTTTAATTAACCAAAAAAACATGATGACATATGGTACACGTCTTTACAAGTGTAAATACCAATAAAATATAGACCTGTTGATGAAAACAAGCAACAGGGTCAACAATACCCTAAACATCATACAAGAAAACAAATTTACCCTCTTTTACCAAAAGACTAACTACGAATAAATCCCCGTCGTCGGTCTCATTCTTGATTTGACGATTGACACAACATCGCTTCGGAAACTTCTGCACCCCTTAACCGCTTTACGGACCCAATATAGGCAATGAACCTTTGGTCTATAAAAATTTCGGGTCCGCTATTAGCCTTAACATCCCTCCACTTTGAAACTTGATATCAAATAAAAAACCATCGCTCCGGAAACTTGTACACCACTTAACCGCATTTCAGACCTGGTATAGACAATGAACCTTTGGTTTATAAAAGTTCGGGTCTGAATTTAGTCTTAACCTCCCTCTAGTTTGAAACCCGATATCCAATCAAAAAGCAATGCGCTAGAAACTAGCACACCACTTAACTGCTTTCCGGACCTGAAAAAGAAAATGAACATTTCATCTAAAGTTTTCGGGTCTACTCTAAGAGTTAACCTCCCTCCACTTTAAAACCCGATATCCCTTCGATGATCAGGGGCGCTTAAAACTTATGGTTTGCAACTATTCAACTAGCACATGGGTTACAAGTAGCAGAACCCCCGTAAAGGCAAGTGACGCCAGCGCAAAGAAATAAGATTGATTGTCAAGATTAAATGTGGTCCTTCAATCAGGTTCAAGGACTTTCACCCTCTCCTACTCCCGCTACTCCCACTTATCTTTTCCACCAATTATGTCTGTTGATCTTCCATGATCTAACAACTCCTATGCATAATTACCCCACCTCTTCATCCTTCTCTTCACTTCATGTTTATATCATTCCTTCCTCTTACCTCTTCATCCTTCTCTTCACTTCAGGTTTATGCCATTCCTTCATCTCGCACTGGTCTTCCTCCTGCACATTCTTCATTGGTCTAGAGATTCACCATGTCTTTGTCTACCTTTCGTTGACAATCATCACGCAGTTTATTAGAGGGTATAGACTCCTAGTCATACCAAATGTAGCTTTCCTTACATAGCACCCCTTCATTCGCCAAACGATCAACTAACATATTGGCTTTCCTTCTCACATGAACAAAGCTGAGTCCTGACAGTTCTTAGGGTTTGCAAGTGGGAATGAATGCTCTGAAAGACCTACGAGAGCCTCCAATGTTTCGACACTTTTCCATGTGTCGTACCATTACACATTTTCTTGTCCGCATTAATGACCAGTTCAGAGTCAGCTTCAATGATGGCGTTGTGTAAGTTTGCCTTCATCAGGATTTCCAAACACTGCTCTAAGGCCATAAGTTCTGCCATGTTATTTGTGGCAGTCCCCAAATGACCATTGAAGATATTATTTATGTGCCCCTTCTCATCTCTTATGACACCGCCATAGCTAGCCATCCCTAGGTTTCCCTTAGAGGCCCCGTCTATATTGATTTTCAAAAAATCAGGAGGAGGACATTGCCAGATATCTTTATTAGTAGTTTCTGTGCTCACACCCTTTCTAGCGTCTTAGGGAACTAGAGAATGGAGACCCAACTGCATCAGTATGCGAACATCCTGGGGCGAAGGGAGGTCCTCATAAATTTTCCACATAAGGGCTCCTACTGTATCTTTAAGCTGTTGTAAAATTTGGACAATGATACTCTCAGTCAAGCCTATTTTCTTCATGAAGATCCTGTCGTTGCGTTCTTTCCATACATCCTAGATAATAAAGCCTGGAATCAGAGTCCAAGCATTGTTAATAATTTCATTACCTGAGAAGTTTTTCCTCCAATTCTTCAAAGTGTTTGTGATGCTGAGTCTGTCCCTATTTCTTTGCCTGAAGATTGTAGCCTCCCAATCCCACATGGTAGAGGTGAAGGGGTAGAGGTTTAGTAAATGATCCATCATCTCCTCATGTAAGCCACATAGATGGCATTTAGATGGGCCAACAAATCCCCTTTTAAGAAGATTCTACCATGTGATAATTTTATTTTGGTGAACCAACCACATAAACAATTTGATTTTCATCCATTGCGGGTTCTTCCAAAGGTCATTCCAAACCTGATCAGGGTTTGGATAATCAAAAACCTAGGGCCATGCGTTTAGATTCTTTGAGGTTAAAAGTTCCTTTGGTGTTTCGACCCCATCTCAGTTGTTCAGACGAGGAAGACACCAAAATCTTCCTCTGCTCTAAGTCATGAGCAAGGGAATCTACTTGGTCCTTCAAAGGACTCTCTTCATTGCAACCAAAATTCTTCCACATTCTCCATTTACCATTGTTCCTTACCTGATCCCAGAAGTCACTTACCATAAATAGACCTTTGTTATCAGTGTCATTTTTTAGAACAGTCAATTCTTACCTAAACAAATTTGGTTCTTGTTTCCAGCTATCCTCCCAAAACTGTGCAAGGTTCCCATCTCGGATCTCCCTGAAACTATGATGCTGGACAATGGCTTTATTTTCCCAAGCAAGGTTCCAAATGTGAGAGCACTTGATAAGTCCTGACATTCTGATATGATCCCTCTCCTAGCAGTTATTTGCATATTTCTGCTTCTAAAGCTTAGCTCAAGGGGTAGTTGTCTCCTTGAGCCACCTCCACTAGAGTTTGGCTCCCGATACTCTGCTGATGATTTCAGGGTCGTGAAGCCCCAAAATACCATGCGCCTTAGGTTCGTAGAGCTTGTCCCAAGCTACCAAAGCCCACTTCTTTTTCTCTTCCCCTTTGCCCCAAAGAAAATATCTTTGAATATTCCTGATCTGTTGCATAGGTCCTTTAGGAGCAGGAAGAGCTAACAACATGAAAATGGTTATGGCCTGTAGGACAACCTTTGTAAGCACAAGATGCCCTACCAAATTCAAAGACCTGTAAGTCCATTTCCTGATCTTGTCTTAAAGTTTGTTAATTACCAGCTCCCACACTCCCTTGCTCAGAGGTTTGTCCATAAGAGGCATTCCAAGGTACTTAGAACGTAATTGATCCCTTTGAAACCCTAGAATTCTATTAAGGTTTCTCTGAATAGCAATGTCAGTGTTAAGAAAGAAAATTTTTGATTTGTCAATGCTTACCTCTATTCTTGTAGCCATAACAAAGTTGTTCAAGATTTGTTTAAAAGCTTTGGCTTCCTTGACCGTGGGAATTCCCTGTAGCATAGTATCATCTACAAATTGTTGGTGAGCTGAAGCAGCTCCATCTATGGTAAGTTTCAGTCCCTCAATTCTTCCTTCAGCACTTGCACTTTTTATCACTCTGCCTAGCCCTTCCATCATGAGCACAAAGAGGAAGGGGGAGAGTGGATCTCCTTGTCTGAGACCCCTAGAAGGCATAAAGGTTCTTGAGGGTGAGCCATTAAGCAAGATTGAAAAACTAATCGTGGATACCAAGGCCATAACCCATCTAATCTAATTGTGGTCGAAACCATAAGCTATCAACAATGACCTGATGTAAGACCAACTTAGCTTTCCATATGATTTCGCTAGGTCAAGCTGTATGATCATGCCAGCTTGCTTATTTCTCTTAAGAGAGTGTACCACCTCATGAGCTTGTATGATGTTATTAAGAATCTGTCTTCCTTCCACATAACCAGTTTGCTCCTTTGAGATAAGAGTTGGAAGAAGCGGCCTAAGTTTGTTGGTGATCACTTTGGCAATAATCTTGTATACCACGTTACATAAAGCTATGGGTCTGAATCTGTCTGGTGTCATATATTTTTCCTACTTTAGAATCAAAGCTATGAAAGAGGCATTGAGAGCCTTCAAAACCGTTATGGATCTTCTAGAGTCTTCCACTACATCAAGAATGTCTTATTTGACTATTTTCCAACACGCTTTGAGGAAGTCCACATTGAATCCATCTGGGCCAGGAAATTTCCCATTTTGCATCACATTGATAACTTCACCGACCTCATCTTCAGACATTGGCCTGTTAAGATTGTGATTGTCTTCCCTTGTTACAATCTTGGGAATATACTTTGTGAAATTGTTAATGAACTCTGGCCCGTCTAAGAGAGGCTCCTTTGTAATGCTAAGGAAGTGTTGTACTAGGACAGCTTCCATTTCTTTGTGGGAGACAAGCTCTTTCCATTGAAAATCTTTGAGTTTTGAAATTTTGTTGTGTTCCCTGTGATCCAAAGTTGATTTATGAAAAAACTTTGTGTTTTTTCCCCTTCTCTAATCCACTGCACTCTCGATTTATACGTCCAGAATATCTCCTCTTCGATGCACCTATATTCCCATTCATTCTGAAGAGAGTCATCTTGAGTTTTCCTTTCCTCGGTAAAACCATCCGTGATTATAATTTGATTAATCCCCTGGAGTTTTTGTTCAAGTTGTCTTTTGGCTTTAAAACTATTACCAAACTCTTTCTTGTTCCAATCCTTGAGTCTGGATTTGATGTGTTTAAGTATTTGTTGCGTCATAAAGATTTTGTGCCTTGAATGGGCAAATATTCCATCCACCATTTGTCAATATTTCTAGTGAAGTGTAGGTGAGAGAGCTAGACATTTTCAAACCTAAAAGGTTTGTTCCTTAGTGTACCCATAAAAGTAGCTTCAAGTTGGATAGGCCGGTGGTCCGAGCCTCCAAAGGGAAGGATTAGAGCTGAAATGTCAAGGCCTATGAGAAGGAGGTCCTCTCAGATTATAAATCTATCTAGTTTAGAGGACACTTGAGAAGCTCCTCCTCTCTTGTTGTTCCAGGTGAAAGTGCAATTTATTGTTTCAACATCCACTAGTCTCATTTTACTTATGAAGTTCTGGAAGGAAATGGAGTCTCTACCTAGTGTTCTGGTGTCACCTTTTTTCTCTCTAAGAGATTTAATCATATTGAAATCCCCTGCCAAAATCCAAGCCCTATCAGGATATCTCTCTTGCAGCTCCTCAATGGTGGTGAGAAGCTTGATTTTGTCTTCTAGTTTTTTAGGACCATAGAGATTTGTAATCATGTAATTCTCCCTATCACCCAAAGGTTGAATCACCAACAATAGATAGTTCCTTGATGCTTCCACATCCAGGATTCCAAGTTTCTGGGGATTTCAAAGCATAAGAATCCCTCCTGCTGATTTATCTACCTTAACCTCTAGATACCCATACTTTCTTAACCATTTGTTATATATTTCTCTAATCTTGTCCATCGAACACTTAGTTTCCTAAATAAAAACCATATCTTCTTTCTCTTCTTTTATTCTACTTCTGAGATTTATTTGTTTCCTTTTACTTCCTAGGCCCATAATGTTTTAGGTTGTAAGCTTCATTAAGAAAGGTTTGTAAAGGAGTAACTCATGATATCTCTCATCTTACCTGAGTCAATCATGAGTTTTCCACATTTGGTTAGAAGCTCATTCTGTCTTTTTCTTCCTCTTTTCCTACCTAGATTCTTGGAAGAGTGCCCCAGTGTTTCCTCCATTGTTTTCATCCCTCTATTCTCCTGGCTGTCATGGTTTCTTTTGACTCCAGATTCCTTTGATTGAGATCTCTAGAGGAGGAGCTATTGAACCCTATCAAACGCCTCCTTTGGTAGGGAGTTAACCCCTTTGGCAATACCCTGCTCAGGAAACTTTTCTAGATCTAAGTTCTCCCTCTCAAGAATCTCCTGTAGTTCATGGTTCTTTGTTCCCACCTCACTTGGGGTCATCTCATGGTCCCTACTAACCTCCACAATGCTCACTAGATCATCTTTTTGCTGGTTGTTCTCTAGTATATCCTCCATGCTGGCATCCCTATCCTTATCATTGGTATTAATCTCTGTTTCCTGGTTTGCCCCGTTGTTTCAAACTTCTTCTAATATTTTGAAACTATTATGGCTCAGTTGCCCGTCCTCGTTGATTTTCTTTTGGTACCACTTTCCTCCTTTCCCTTTGCCCCCCACCTTAGTGAAACCCTCTGGATCTTTGCTTGTGGTGGCTTTTTTGTTGTTCTCCAGTTTGTCTGATGGGCAATCTCTATATAAGTGCCCGTGTTCATGGCACTTATGGAACCTGAATGGGACATGTTCATAGTCCACTGCTTGCACCCATTCTTCATCATACACTTCTAAAATGATCTCGTCTGGAATTTCCCTAAATAAGTCCATTTCTACACAAATCCGGGCGAAAGAAGTGTATTTACCTCTTATAGTCACATCTGATATTTTTATAAAATGTCCTAGTTTGTTTCTGATAGGCTTTAGAGACTGCAGGAACCAATAATCTAAAGGAACAGAATATAGTCTTATCCATACCGGTGCTAAAGTGAATGTTTCTCGTTCTGGGACAAAATTCATCACCCATGGTCACATGTAAAGGCTTGCATCAGCGTAAAAATAGGGTCCTCCCTCGAACACTTTGTCCTTATCTTCTAAGCTCGTAAACACCATCGTAAAGAAGCCTTTGGATCCAAGGTGAAGGATTATTTCTGCCTTTGGTTTCCAGTGGTTCCTTATCCATGTGTGTAAGGCATTCTCTGTCAGCCAAATCCCCATAAATTTTCATATAACCGCGTGTTCCGCCATGTGCTCCTTGTGCACCAGTAGAGTTGGGTCGCTTAAAATGACCCAAGGAATAATGGTCGACTTGGGTTTACAGACCCTTGTCGCGCTCATAGGTGCAACTTTCTGACTACTACCCTATTTCCTCTTCTCCCTGCTATCTTTCTCATGAATTTCTTTCTATCTGTGAGGTTTGATATTTCCTGCATTAATATCCTTAGTTATCACCACCGGTGGTTTCTTGAAGCGATGTAGACCAGTGACCTTGCTTCTGTTCACGGCTAGTTGACTGTAAGAGGGAGAAAAACACCCTCCTCCACGACCTGCCATGGTTACCAGCGCCAAACCCTAACTCAAAACCTAGTTTAGATTGCAGAGCTCCATCTAATAATCTATAAATTAGATATGTTACTAATGTAGAAATTAGAAATGTTCAAAATACTTATTATTTAATACTAAATAATTTATAAAAAATAAAAATAAAATTTGATATTAATTTTTTCTTTCCATTTTTCAAATAGATTTAATTATATAAACATGTATATCTTGCGAAGGGAGCCTCACATTTGATTTATAGTGTTGATGTCTAGGGACCCTCGCATTTGGTTTATAGCGTTGATGTCCATCATTATGAAAATGGAAAAAGATAAAATTCAAATGGAAAGAAAATGTATACCAATTGCATACCAATGTTTGTTCTTCTCAAAATTGTGCAAGATAATGATTTTAATCCTAATTCTTAGATTCTTTCTCTAAAACAACAAATAAATAACTTGGTAAAATTAGGGATAATTTTTTTATGAATTATGGAAAATGATGGGAAGGAAGTAGGAGCATTGGTAAAGAGCATATTGTGAGATCATGTAGAATACATAATATCTACATTATAATTAGGATTGTTTTTAAGAATCTTGGTGAAGCACAACTTCCATGGGAAATGACATATCCATATTTCTAGGAATCTTAAAATATAGTTTTCAAATGAATATGTGCAAATGTCAATATCCCCATACAATATGCATGTTGTAGTAGATATTGAAATTTGGAAAAGATTAAGCATGCCCATTTGAGCTTGCAGTTAGAAAACAACTTGAAAAGACTAGTGCATTAAGAGGACCAATGTCTTAGGTATAGTGTTCGACTAAAATTTCTACCAGATAACAAGCAAGTTGTAGTAGATATTGAAATTTGAAAAAGAGTAAGAATATTCATTTGAGCTTGTAGTTAGAGAAAATATTCAGAATACTAGTGCATTGATAGGGTCAATATCGTTGGTAGAGTCCTCCCCTAAAATTTCTACAATGATGTTTATGAGTAACCTATGAGGTCATACATAGTATGCATACTCAAATTATTTCAATAAGTTATAGGACCGTACCAAAGGACCCATATGTGATGCATACACGATAGGGAATTCAAATGATTCTAGTAATTTAAAATGCTCTAATCTCATTGTTTAAGTAATCCCAAGATGCAATGACACAGTGAAATGAAAGCATATGTTCATACGATTCTACTAAGAGATGTCAAGTTTGTCTCTCCAAATGTAAATTGTAGTAATGGAGAATCAATAAAATGACAACACTCAAGGAGTAAAATATCTACTTATGGCATAAACAACTCAAAATTGTAATAAATTATAGCCATATGTCATACAACAATGGCATAATTTGTAAACTTCTAATTTTCATTGGCCAATAATATTTAGGCTTGGTGATCAAATATGGCATTAATGATTTGAATAATTTAATGAAATTAATAGAGCTCTATATTTGGTAGGCTTTGTAAAATGCTTGTGTGTGTTGTATTTTTTTTAATTAAATCTACAACATCATGTCACTAGCAAGTATACATCACTTCACTATCTAGTACTCCACCCAATCACCCAATAAAACTTCATTTGACTAACAAATTAAAATATTTATTATTTAATACCAAATATTTATAGAAAATCAAAATTTAATACTATTTTTTCCCCATTTTTCAAATAAATTTAATTATATAAAATGTAAAAAATATAATAAAAATTTAATAACATTTTAAATCCTTAAAATCCAATTCCATTTAAACATCACACAACATAAATAAAATACTATAAAAACATTACTTTTATTTTGAATGAAACCATCGTCTCACATCTAAACTCTACAAGGGAGATCTCATAGTTCTTAAATCTGTCATTTTCATGATAAAATTTGTGTCATTTTCTTTGTCAAACAACCAAATTTAATTTTATTACAAAGTTTAGAATATAGCATAAAAAGTTATAATTTAATTATATTAATATAATATTATAATCTAACATATCATTTATGGTTTTAGGTTGGTAGGTGTGGGGAACATATTTGATTCTATTGGAAAATGTAAAAAAATTTGTAGATTCATAAGCTCATACAATGTACTAAAACAAGAGACAGGAAACTACTTCTACTATCAACTACTGGAAGCCAATTGATCGATGAAAGCAATAATCGACAAGAGGAAGATAATAAAATACACCTAACACAATAAATATCCACGGAACGGCACACCTCAAAACCCCACTATTATGTATTGCATATATCATAAATCCAAGATCATAATACAATGCTTGTTCTCTCAAGAACAAACCCAACACTTAGTAAAATCAATCTCCAACTCATAAGAAAACTCTTGGCCAACACTTAGTCAATTCTACAACTCTCCAAGTCGCTATTTCCTTGCACAATTCCTATTGCTGATTAGGCCATATTAATAGAAGGCCAATGCATCGAAAGATACGTAATCCCTTCAAGGTTCAGTTCCTAATTGCATGCATGATCTATACAACTCAGTAAATCATATAAATGATAGTACACTCTCCCTCCACTTTAGTCTCAACTGATAATTTCTCTGAATTGACATGCATGAGTTTCTGATGAGGGAATATTTAGTTAACTGGAGTAGCACTAGTTAATGGATTAATGCACTAACTGACTGTTAACTCACTATTAGTTCCTCAAATAGTTTGCAACTAATTTAACTAGACTTAGCTCAGTAAATTGAGTTAACTAATTAAAACTCATACTTAGCTCATCCTGGACCCATATAACATAGGGAGAACATATACATGACTTCAGAAAGACATCCAACTCAAAATTCCTAATCTAATTAAGTTAATTAAACTTAATTAACTATTTACAAGTTGCTATGAGAATAAAATTCGATTTTAATTCTTAGTTTAATTCAAGGAAAAATTAAACTAGAATTTCTTGTTGCCATTTCTCAACAATCCCTCTCAACAAGAAAGGGATTATCAACTACCCCGATCCTATCTCTATGAAAATTGAATTTACATCTTGACAATGCCTTTGTCAAAATGTGAGCATCTTGCTCCTCCATGGGAATGTACTTTAACAACATAATATGCCTCAATACACAATCTCTGAGATGATGATATCAGATATCAATATGCTTGGACCGATCATGAAAAACTATATTTTCAGAGAGTTTAATAGAACTTTGATTATCATAGTAAATCACAGTTGGATCTATCTGCTGACAAAAAGAACCAATGAGGATCTTCCTCATCCAATTGGCCTCACATGTTACCTAACATGAAACCATGTACTCTTCCTTTGCTGAACTGAGTGAAATCGATCTCTGTTTCCTATTGTACCAAGAACTGTCGCTGACTTATTACTAAAGATCCCTCCTGATGTGCTCTTCTTGTCAAATGGACACCTTGCCCAATCTTCATCAGTGAAACCTTGAAGCTTCACTACCTCTGTTTGTTTGTATCATAACCCATACTGAGAAGTGCCCCTGAGGTATCTCAACACATGCCTTTCCGCCTTCCAATACATCTTGCTAGGCCTAACCATCGCTTGACTAAGTTGGTTAATTGCATAGCACATATCCAGTTGTTTTTTCACGAAGTAGATGTGTGAACCCACAAGCGGCCTCTAAACAATATCTTCCACTACTTCCCCTGAAGTAGCATCCACATTCCTCCCGCTAGAGGAATCTCCAGGGATTTACTGCTTTCCATGCAGAATCTCCTGAGTATGTCATTGACATACTTTCCCTGATACACAAATAACTCCCCATCTCCTTGCCATACATCCATGCCAAGAAAGTAATGTATGAACCCCATGTCCTTCATCTCAAACTCTCTTGCAAGGTCCTCTTTGCAATATTTGATAAACTAATCATCACCTGTCAATATGAGATCATCAACATAAAATACAATGATCAACAACTTACCTTTCACCACTATGTGGTATAGGTTCGCGTTCACTTCACTCATCATGAATCCCAACCTGGTGAAGTAGCTATCTATCATAGTGTACCAAACACGGGGTGCTTGATTCATCCCATACAATGCTTGCTTTAGTTGACACACATGCAACTCATGGTCAAAGGTTTCAAAACATTCAGGCTACTATATGCACACCTCTTCCTCAATCATGCCATTAAGGAAGGTTATCTTCACATCCATATGATGGATCTTCCAACCCATTTGTGCTGATTGTGCTAATATAGATCTGATTGATGAGTACCTTGCAACATGAGAAAAGGTCTCATCATAGTCAATCCCCTCTACTTGTGAAAAGCCACGGGCCACAAATATGGCCTTGTGCTTCTCCACACTACCATTTGCAGCTTTCCTTATCTTGTAAAGCCAACGGGAGCTCACCACTAACTTGTCCTCCGGTCTCGGGACCACATCCCAAACATTGTTTTGAGCTCCGGAGTTATACTCATCCACCATGACATCAATCCAAACCAATTTTTGCATTGTTTCCTGAAAGGAAGATGACTCTGTCACAACACATGCATCCATAAGAGCCATGTATCCAATGTACCTCTCAGGTGACCTCCTTTTCCTGTGCTAAGAAGTGGGTGCTCCCACATTCTCTTGTGCATCATCCAACAATCTGTCAGCCTCTTTGCTGCACTTTCTTCCCTCTCTCAAAGACTCTTCCTCAGTGGATGTATCCACTCCCGAAACCTTTGCATGTGGTTGCTCCACATCAATCTGAGACTCCTAAAACTTAGGAGCTAAAAGCTCCTCAGCAACATTTAGCTCAAGCTCCCTCTCAAGGGAAACTTGCATGGCTTTCTCTTCATCGAATCTGACATCCATGCGAATCACTATCATTCGAGTGGTCAACATGTACACCCATTAGTTTGAGGTGTATTAGTGTACCCCAAAAATATCCCCAACTCTGCTATCAGCTCAAGCTTCTTCCGTGTATCTTTGGTCACATGGCAGTATACCAATGACCCAAAAATGCTGAAGTGACCAACATCTGGCCTCTTACCGGAATAATCCTCCTCTAATGTCTTCATCTTATGTATCTGATGTGGGCTACGGTTCTAAACATAAATTTTTGTGTTGCATGCTTCCACTCACAATAGTGGTAGGCCCTGATCATGCAACATTGCCCTCGGTGCCCTTACTATGCTTTTGTTCTTCCTCTCAGCCACCCCATTTCGTTGAGAGTTATGGGGTGCCATCAACTCTTGTTTAATCCCTTCTGCTACACAAAAGTTCTTAAACACATTTGAGACATACTCACCATTGTTATCACTCCATAGAGATTTAACCTTCTTGCCCGACTCTTTCTCCACCAATGCTTTGAACTCACAAAAAATTGTGAAAGTTTGATCATTTTCCTCCTAAGGAATTCTCCTTGACTTCTTGAGTGGAACATTTGATAGAAAACATCCATCTTATGACCATGAAAGCATTAACTTTCTCATGTCTTCTTTTCCTCCATGATAAGAAATTTGATATAGAATAGGAAGCTTTACCTTTCCCTTGCATCACCTTAATCGCTAAGGCACAATTCTCTTCATCATCATTCTTTGATGAAGAGCCATCCTTGGTGTTCCTCCCAATCTCATCATGCTCCAAATATGACCATAGTCGTTCCCAATCTGATAGTTTCTCCTGACCATTGACAGAGTCTTGATAACTATGGAAACTCTTGGGAGTCCAAGAAGAGAAATATTCACCATATCTTCCTCGAAAACCATGACTCCAACACTTCCAAATTCATCACAACATTAAGTGAACTTGGTCAAGTATTTTGGAATAGTTTTACCTTTCTCCATTTTGATTTTTCGAACTTTGTTCTTTAGTGCGAACTTCCTTTGGTCACTGTTGTTCAGAGACAATTTCGTCAATGTTTTCCACATAGCATGCAGAGTTTCTTTGCCATGGAGACTCGAGACATGTGGTCTCGAACTCCCTCAAGAATTATCCACCTTGCCTTCACCACACACTTCTTCCATTTAACCAAGTTTTGTGCATCAGTGGCTGCTGGCTTAGGAATTCCATGTTCAATAAATTCCTTCAATCCATTATCCTCTAGCACAGCCTCCATTCTATCTCTCCAGGCTATAAAATTTGAGCTGCCTTCCAAGGCATACTCAAGCCATAAACGGTAGAATGCCATCTGCTGATCCTGATGTATGTATTGCAAATTTGACTTTCACCTGTAACCCAAAAACTGAAAACTTTGAAATCTCCTCTAGTATATTGTTGTCAGCTCCGATACCATGTAGAAAATCTTGTAGATTCATAAGCTCATGCAATGTACTGAAGCAAGAGACAAGAAACTACTTCTACTATCAACCAATGGAAGCTAATAGATCGATGAAAACAATAATCGACAAGAGGAAGATAATCAAATAAACATAAGACAATAAATATCTGGGGAAATCCACAACTCAAAACCCCACTATTATGTATTGCATATATCAGAAATCAAAGACGATAATGCAATGCTTGATCTATCAAGAACAATTCCAACGCTCAATAAAATCAATCTCTAACTCACAAGCAAACTGTTGGCCAATGCTTAGCAAATTCTGCAGCCCTCCAAGTCCCTATTTCCTTGTGCAATTCCTATAGCTGATCAGCGCATATCAATGGGAGGCTAGTGCATCCAAAACTATGCAACCCCTTCAAGGTTCAGTTCATGATTGCATGCATGATCTATAAAACTCAGTAAATCATACAATTGATAGTACATTGTCCATGCACTTTAATCTCAACTGGGACTTTCTCACAATCAACATGCATGAGTTTCTAATGAGGGAATCTTCAGTTAACTGGAGTAGCACTAGTTAATGCATTAGTGCACTAACTGATTGTTAACTCACTATTAGTTCCTCAAACACTTTGGAACTAATTTAACTGGATTTAACTCAGTAAATTGAGTTAACAAATTACAATTCATACTTAACTCATCCTCTACACCTAGAATACAGGGAGAACATATACATGACTTCAGAGAGACTTCCAACTCAAAATTCCTAAGTTAATTAAAATTAATTAACTATTTACAAGTTGCTATGAGAATAGAATTTGATTTTAATTCAAAGACAAATTACACTAGAATTTCTTGTTGCCATTTCTCAACAGAAAAAATATTATATGTATGAATGGAGCCTTGGCCACTTGACTAACAAACTAACAATATCAGAGAAGGTTGTGCCTTGTTTCAAGGCTTAAAGATTGCTCAAAGAAAAGGAATTGCCCAAATTATTATAATTGGGGATTCACAAAATATTATAAGGGCTTTGGTAATTGATTGTGGACCCACAGATGTGCAAGTGACTACTATTCTAACCTAAATTGAGAGATTGTTCACTAAATTTAAGTCAATTACATTGTTTCATGTTCTAAGAAGAATTAATAAAAAGGCCTATAGCTTGCCAAACTAAACTTGCAAAACAGGGTAAGGTTTTTACGTTTGAACTCTCACTTCATCATTGAATCTCTCCCATGACAAATCTCATGGCAAGTCAAACTTGGCTTATAGACCAAAATAGAGAAAAAGTTGTGATTTAACTTATTAATTAACAAATACATATATTTTAAATAAATTTTTTGGAAATTTTTTGAATCATCTGAATAATTTTATTAATGATAATAAAAGCTTACAACTCTCCTCCATTTTCTTTATCATTCTAATTTCTGTATGATCTCACACTCTATTTTATTAATACAAATATACTGTTTAAGATTAAAAAAACCATATAATCCGGATCTCATATATATTTATTAATAACTTCTTTACCTGACATTTTGACTTCTCTATAATCTCACACTCTCTTTTATTAATACAAATATACTATTTAGGTTAAAAAAACATATAATCCGGATCTCATATATTTGTTAATAACTTCTTTACCGGACAGTAGAACATGGAGGGAGGGAACATTCAGCTTCTAAAAACCTAAGAACAAAGAAAGCTCATGAATAACAGTTGATTTACTAAACTAAAAAAATGGTTTCAGTTTTGAATCATATCTATCGCTGAGATAGGTACACCAGTGACTAGAAAATAATGTTCGCACGAAATCGCTGGTTCGAAAATTAATGGGGTTGAAAGTGATATGTTTTACTGTGTATTTTACAGAATAGGAATCATGTAGCGTATTAAATGTTTATAATTATTGAATAATTATTAATCAGAGTTATACCGTGGCATCTTATTGTTTTTTTTATATAGATGAATTTTGTGTATTATAGTTTTGTTTGTATGTATTTTTATTTTTAAATAAATAGTTAGTTTATTACTCGATTTGATATGATAAACAATGTAACGAATTAATACAATTTGTAATCGATTTTTTTCAAATTTAATTAATAATTCATTTTCAACATGAAAAAAAATTGAATTCGTTATTAATATTTTTTTTATATTTAAATAAAAGTATTAATATTGGTAGGTTATCAAAATTAATAAAATATTTAATTCAACAAAGTCAATTAATTTAATAAGCAATTTTTTTTGAATACAATGGTAGATGGCAATTGTATTTCCATGTTCCTATACTTATTTTTATTTATTATCCAATTGTTTTGTGATATGCATTTAATGTTTCTGTATTGATGAGGAATAACATTTTTCATTATGTTTTGGCACATATTTTTTTAAGTAGAAGAGATATAGAAACATTTGGTGAACATGTATACCAATATTTGTTCAAATATGCAAGATCATGATCAATATATAAACATGTTTAGATTTTATCTTTTTCCATTTTCAAAATGATTAAAACATTAACACTATGAGCCAAATGCAAAGCTCCCTAAATAAATTAAATGTATTTATATAATACTAAAAAAAATCAAACTTGTTTATATGATACTAAAAAAATCAATAACTATGAGAAAAATTAATAAACAATGAAAAATAATAACAATGTGATAATGTCCTTAAAATACTTAATTTATTTAAAATTTAAAATTAATAAAAATACAATTATTAAATCACTTATTATAAATGGTAAATAGTGAATGTATATAACAAAAACAAATAAATAATTAATTTTATATAATTTTTTCATTTTCAGACTCCATAAAGAATAATTGAAAGTCAAAATTAATATTTTAAAAAAAAATAAATATTTGTTTATTTGTTAAAAATTTAAATATTTTTTTAAAATATGCATTCATATAATATTCATTTTTAATAAAAATATTCATTTACTAATTTAGTAGGAATTTAAAATCTGAAATAATTAAAATTTGGGAGTGTCTAGGCATTATTTAAAGGAAAAATGTTGAGAGAAGAGAAATATTTTTAACTATATTTGACATTCCTATCATCTAGTGATCGGCAAATTCCATTCTGAATATATATCATTCAAACGCACTACTTAATTGTTTCCCAGGAAAGATGATTCAATGGATAACTAAATGTTGGTTGCAGTACGAAATGAGAAATGTGCTTATTGAGGGCATGGATGTATAAATGAGTATTGTTTCAGGGATTCTAACTAAACATATGTTTGGGTAAAAGTTTAAAGGCTGATGTTTTTATAACAAAATAATAATTATCTTATTTATAAAATTTTATAAATTATTGTATTTTTTAATTAATTAAAATAAAATATATTATTGGTTTTATTATATATATATAGATATATGAAATAAATGATTTTTTGACAAAACAATTTTAGTAAAGAAAGTGAGTTTTTGTTGTCTAAAATGCATTTTTGAATTGTTTAAATGGATTCAACACTCTCAAAAACTTTGAGCACTCATAATTTTTTCACCACAATTTTTATGGTTAATT
Source organism: Pinus taeda (assembly GCA_000404065.3). Taxonomy (NCBI): domain Eukaryota; kingdom Viridiplantae; phylum Streptophyta; class Pinopsida; order Pinales; family Pinaceae; genus Pinus; species Pinus taeda. The sequence continues at coordinate 27,554 of APFE030666802.1, read as the reverse complement.
TTAATCAAATTCTAATAGAAATTTTTGAATTGTTTAAATAGATTCAATGTAATACCCCAGAACAATGTAAATATTCTGTTGTAATTAATTGTTTTACTGTATTTAATTGCAAACCAAATAATGAGGATTATTTCAATTAACAAATAATATTTTTATTTAATTAATGACCATGGAAACATGTCTTCAAGTTTTTCTTTTTCTTTTTTTAAAGAAAAGAAAAGGGAGACTGACAAATTCCGAGGAGGGAAGTTGGGCCATTAGGCAGTTGCTGGAAAGAAACCCTAACTGCCTTCCCCAATTGAAAACACCTCGAGGAAAAGGAAGTAGGGGGAGGGAAAAATGGGCAGTAAGGAACTGAAAACACCTCGAGGAAAAGGAGGTAGGGGGAGGGAAAAATGGGTAGTAAGGGACAAACCGCGTGTAATGACCAGACATTTACGTAAATAAATTGTTATTTACGCTTATAGGTGAATAAAAATAACAGAAATTATTATTTTCTTGAAAAGGATGAAAATATTATTTGTGCAAAATGGTATAATATGAATTGCATGATATATGTGTACACAGTAACTTTATGTGAAAAGTTATTTTACTCTTCCTGCTTAAAGATAAAGGAAAACAGTTGCCAGCATATTAGGGGAAACCCTAACTATTCTCTCTTTCCCATAGAAAAGGGGAAAGAAGAAATGACCCGGGTTGTTGAATGAACAAACGGGAAGAAAAGAAAAGGCACTGGGGCAGAAGAAGAGGGTGCTACGTCTGGTGAGGACCAGATAGCACAGACACATTTTGTGTTGCATATTGTTGAGGCAGTGGCCAACAATAGAGCTTGGGGGAGAGACTCAGTTCGGACGACTGGTCTCGTGGCTGGGAGGACATCAAGCATTCTATCACCTTCTACGTGTTGTAGAAGTGCAGAAGATAAAAGACAAGGATACACAGGTAAGTATCTGTAGTTTTTATTAAATCTGGAAGACTAGTTATTACCCTGATATTCTTAAGAATCTGATTATAGTTGCTGTGAGTGTGGCTTTTGGGCTATAAATCAGAACCTGAGTATTACTGAAGTCAATACCGGTAATGATTAACGCCTCTGTTATATATTTATAATTATGCATAAAGTACGAGATAGAAACAGAGAATGAGAATCTGAACAGTAGCTTGTAATTTGCCTTTGGACCAGTCAAATAGTGTTAAATGAGGAGACATTAATGATTAGGTGCAAGAATTGAATAGAATAGCCTAACTATCATTAACGGATATGAAAACCGATATATAGATATTAATATCTACGCTATACAACAGCACCAGAATTAATCATTCAAACCTAACGCAGAATTCCATGAGCAGCAACTTATACGTATCAATAATTATATAAGTATCGAAGAAGTCAACAAAACAATGCGCATATACTTAGAATAAGATATCATCACGAAAGGTAGCAGTCAAGAAGATATTATGGTATCCTGCAAATATACTTATTTCCAGGTAAGCAGCAATACAAACCCTCGCAAGAATCATTGTCTCGATAAGGGTTACCAGAAACAAGAATCCTGTAACAGACTCACAAAGTGAAAACTATGAATATAATCGCCAAGTATCATAACTGTAAAAGTGTCTAGTTGGTCGCATACACAGGGAGGTACCACCTGGTGGTATGATGCCCGGTACAATGCCAAGATAGGGAGGGGTTGAATCCGAAGGTCATACCATCCGCTCGGCGGAAATACCCATTCACATCGAAGCAAGAAAACAAATAATGAAGGATTCAACCTGAGCATTTAACAGAATAAACATTAACTAATAATGAGAACGGTGGTAACCACGAAGATGTGGAATTCATTACCAGGCCGTAAACCGGCTCTAACTTAAACCCACGCACATATATAACAGAATGATGAATAAAAGTCTGTCACACGCTTATTAAACATCGACACACGGCCTCATCATTACCAGCTCATTACATATATTCAAATCAATTAAATCATATAGGCGGCAAACCCTGGAAAGGCAGGACCGATAGCCAGAACCTCAGAAACATTGCATTAAAACAAAATAACTTACAATGGGTAAAATGAAAAGATTCGGTGGCTCATATGGAGTGACACCGTGAGCTATTAGAATATAAATATATCGAATAGCAACAGTAAAATAAGAACAATGATAATAAAGGACCTGCTCGACAATTTGGGAATAAACCCAGAAAATTTAATACATTTAGCTGCGGCCCATAACATTGAATCATGACAGTACATTACACTGAGAATCAGAATAAATTACATTATGGATAGGGGTAAACGAGTTAGAGCTTGACCCCATAGGTCTGAGCTTTCGGTGGTTCCAGGTAAGGCCATAACCGAACAGGCTTAACACATTAATAATTATATATGTTATCATAAATAACATTACCGTGGTGACAAGATTATGTGATGTCTAGGTATAGTTTAATTTTTTTTTTTTTAATTGTGTAATGTTAACTTATGGAGGTATTTGACATATGGTATCAGAGCCCAGATACAGCACTGTGGCCTCTGGGTAAGACAATGATGAATGGACATTGTGGAAATGGATTGACAAATAATCATTTTCTTTATTACTTGTGAATGTTTTTCTTACACAGGACCAGATTCTGAGAATAACAGACATGAGAAGAGCAGAGAATACATCGCGACGATCTGTAATGGGACAGGGCGTAGCCGGTGCAGAAAATAACCCAGAATTGTGGGTACAACTTGGTGAAGAAGCCAGAATCACAAATCAAGCAATTCTGGAGACTGTGCAGGAGCTGAAGAATGAGATGGCTCGACTACACGAAGATAATGCTCGATTGACAGTGGAACAAGAAACAATTTTGAAAAGTTTGTCCGACAGACAAAATCAACTACCAGTTAATCCAAGTGTGGAACAGCAAAGGATGTCGGAAGAGCAGAATCATCACATACCCCCCGAAGGTTCGGAGGAGCAGGAAGAACGCTCTGACAATGCATTTGAACAGCAAACCTCGAAAAGACACAGGGTAGAACTGCAAGGGGAATTCCGTAAGATTAAGCCACCGCATTTTGACGGAGAACAAGAGGAAGCCGCTAAAGCATGGTTAATCAATATGAATAAGTATTTTCAGCTTTATGAGTATGATCACAATCTTAAAGCACGACTAGCTATCTTTCAATTACAAGGAAAGGCCACCTTATGGTGGGAGGAAGTGAAGATCGTAAAAGGGGTGACAGAGCAAAACATAACATGGGACAATTTCCAAAGGTTCTTTAAGGAGAGATATCTAACCGAATGCTTTTATGATGAAAAATCCAGAGAATTCCATGATCTGCGGTTGGGGAAGCAGACTATGGATGAATTCATCACCCGTTTTACTTCCCTACTCCGCTACGTACCATATATAAGAGAGGAAAAAGCGAAAGTGCAGTGATTTGTTAGCAGTTTACCCTCGTATATGCGGGAAAGAATTGAATTCGATAATCCAAAATCAATGGATGAAGTAATCTGCAAGGCTAGAATCTGCTATCAGCAAGGTAAACAGAAAGGGGAAAGTGCTAACAAGAAATGGAATGAGAAGAAGAATTTTAAGACAGTTGGAAACAACAAAGGGATTCGCAATAATGGAAATAAGGGAGTTGGCAAAGGAACAAACAGTAGATTTGCAGCCAGAACTACCTCCAAGTTCAGATCTGCAAACGAGTCTAAGGTGAGTGAACAGCAAATCAGATTGGACAATGAGGGCACAACAAGACCCCCTGTGCAGTGCTGGGGTTGTGGGGGACCTCACTACATCAAAAATTGCCCACAACAGAAGGGGACTGAACAATTATCCCAAATTCATGAAGCATCAACTGTTGGCGAAGTGGGTCGAAGCGTACCCAGAATCAATGCGGCTTTGGAGGATCGACAGGAGGAATATCAGCCAACCATGGTCGAGTTCGAAGGTAAAATTTCAAACCTTACCATATCTGTTTTGATTGATCCCGGTGCCACGTTAAGTTATGTGAACCCAAAAGTAGTGGAACGTTGTAATTTACAATCTGTTAAATTTAAAAACCCATCGCTAGTGCAATTAGCTACTGGAGCTAAGCGGCGGGTAATAGCCAAGATCAACGACTGCTCATTTACTATAGCAGACCAGCCAATAACAGCTAACCTGAACATACTCCCTCTGGGTTCCTATGACATTCTAATCGGTATGGACTGGTTGGAGAAACACTGGTCATTAGTTGATTGCAAGACCAAAGTTATTTATTATAGAGATCAACAAGGAAACAGCAAGGAAATGCAGGGAATCAAGCGACCAGTGCAGGTTCGACCGATAACTGCAAATTAGTTGGTGAAATGTGTACGGAAAGGCTGTCAAGTGTACGCCATCCAAGTGGGTTATGCAAACTGCAAGGATAAATCTGCATCTTTGAATAATATTCCTGTAATACAAGAATTTACAGATGTGTTTCCGGAAGAAATCCCAGGACTACCACCGCGAAGAAACATAGATTTTACTATAGAGTTGGTACCAGGGGCTACACCAGTATCACGAACACCCTACAGAATGAGTGTACCTGAGTTGATAGAATTAAAAATGCAGTTGCAAGAATTATTGGACAAGAATTACATCCGTCCCAGTGTGTCTCCATGGGGGGCGCCAGTGTTATTTGTCAAGAAGAAAGACGGCACCCTCCGGATGTGTATTGATTACAGACAATTGAATAAATTGACTATTAAAAACAAGTATCCTCTTCCCAGGATCGATGAATTGTTCGACCAAGTAAAAGGCACGACAGTGTTCTCTAAGATCGATTTACGATCAGGTTACCACCAGATCAGAATTAAGGATGAGTACATCGCTAAAACAGCTTTTAGAACCAGGTATGGGCACTATGAATTCGTGGTTTTGCCGTTTGGGCTCACCAACGCCCCGACAACCTTCATGTGTTTAATGAATGGTATTTTCCATCCCTATCCGGATCAGTTCGTGCTGATATTCATTGATGATATCTTAATCTACTCACGCACTATCGAAGAACATCACGAACATCTCCGAATAGTATTGCAGATCCTTCGAGAACATTAGTTGTACACTAAGTTTAGTAAATGTGACTTTTTCAAAGAAGAAATTCAGTATTTGGGTCACGTAATCACAAAGGATGGAATTGCAGTGGATCCGGAAAAGATAAAAGTTATAATGGAATGGCCGGTTCCAAAGGATGTAGCAGATGTCCGATCTTTCATGGGGTTAGCTGGGTATTACAGGATATTCGTGGAAGGTTTCTCTAAGGTAGCATTCCCCATTACTTCTCTGCAGAAGAAAGGAAAACTGTTTCATTGGACCCCAAATTTCCAGAAAAGTTTCGAGCAATTGAAACATCTGCTCACCACAGCCCCTATTATGAGTATAGCAGATCCCAATAAGGATTATGTAGTATGTACAGATGCTAGTAAAGAGGGATTGGGAGGGGTCTTGATGCAAGAAGGCAGGGTGATTGCTTACGAGTCTCGAAAGTTAAAAGAACATGAGCAGAAATATTCTGCTTATGATTTAGATTTGGCTGTCGTTATTCATGCCCTGAAGATGTGGAGGCACTATCTCATGGGCCGGAAATTTTTCCTGCATACCAATCATCACAGTTTGACTAATTATTTCAGCCAACCTACCTTAAATGCTAGGCAAGCAAGGTGGGTGGACTTCCTAAGTGGCTTTGATTTTGACATAAAGCATTTGCAAGGAAAGGAAAATAAAGTAGCAGACGCCTTGAGCCGGAAAATACACAATTTGTACGAAGTTTCCTTTAGTGGATGGGAAAGTCCCTTCCTGGAAATGATAAAAGAAATTGCCGATCAAGATAATGAATATCAGCAATTGAAATTGCATATACAGCAATCTGCTAAAGAAGACAGCCAACAAGAATATGAAGTAGATGATGCTGGAAGGATTTACTTCAAGAAAAGATTGTATGTGCCTAATCAAAGCATAATTAGAAATCTGATTATGGATGAATTTCATATCAGTCATTACGCAGGTCATCCGGGTTATCAAAAGATGATAACAGCAATCCGGAAAGAATATTTCTGGCCTGGAATGAAGAAAAGCATAGTTGAATACCTGGCACGGTGCTTAGAATGTCAACAGATTAAAGCAGAACATCAGCATCCAGCAGGATTGCTACAACCATTGCCAGTTCCAGAATGGAAATGGGAAATCATCTCCATGGACTTTATTACGGGATTACCCAGAACAAAAAGGAATAATGACTCCATTTTCGTGGTAGTGGATAAACTAAGTAAGGCTGCACACTTTATACCGGTGCAATCTACATATAAAGTTGCGCAAATCGCCCACATTTTTATGCAGAATATATTCAAGTTGCATGGACTTCCGAAAACAATAATTTCCGATCGTGATGTGAAATTCACATCAGCATTTTGGAAGACACTGTTTGCTGAATTAGGAACTCAACTAAACTTCAGCACAGCCTACCACCCACAGACTGATGGGCAAACGGAACGAGTAAATCAGATGGTGGAGGATATGCTAAGGGCTTATGTCATGCAGCAACCCACAAGGTGGAAAGATTACTTACATCTTGTAGAGTTTGCGTACAACAACGGTTACCATACCTCAACCCAAATGAGTCCATTTGAAGTTTTGTACGGTCGGAAATGTCGTCCACCCACCAGTTGGGGAGGACCGGAAGACAAATTGAGTCTAGGTCCTGAGATGCTGAAGGAGATGGAAGATATGGTAAAGAGGGTACGTATTAATTTGAAAGCTTCCCAAGATAGACAAAAGAATTTCGCTGATCAAAAGAGAAGGTTTAAGGAGTTTCAGGTTGGGGACCACGTGTACATTCGAATTCAGGCCAAAAGAAGTACTTTGTAGTGGAGTGGATGCGCTAAATTGGCATCCCAATATTGTGGACCCTTTCAAATTTTAGCAAGGGTCGGACCAGTAGCTTACCAACTGGCCCTACCAAGTCACATCCGAGTCCATAACGTGTTTCATGTTTCTGTCCTAAAGAAATATGTGTATGACCCTAAGCACGTAATCCAATGGCAGGAGATTCAGGTGGGTGATTCTTATGATAAAATTCAGTCAAAATTTATGTATGAAAAAGGAAGCTAATTCAAGAATTGTGTGTTGCAGGTCGAACCGGAAGGAGAGGTTCTGGTCGAACCGCTGAGCATTCTCGACCGGAGAGAAGTGCAGCTGCGGAAATGAGCTATTACCCAAGTTAAGGTGCAATGGCGACATTTTGGGCCTGACGAGGCCACTTGGGAAGATGAGTTGATGAAAAGGACCTATCCCGACCTGTTCGGATCTGTAAGACACCAAGACGGTGTCCAATCTCAGGGGGAGGAGATGTAATGACCAGACATTTACGTAAATAAATTGTTATTTACCCTTATAGGTGAATAAAAATAACAGAAATTATTATTTTCTTGAAAAGGATGAAAATATTATTTGTGCAAAATGGTATAATATGAATTGCATGATATATGTGTACACAGTAACTTTATGTGAAAAGTTATTTTACTCTTCTTGCTTAAAAGATAAAGGAAAACAGTTGCCAGCATATTAGGAGAAACCCTAACTGTTCTCTCTTTCCCATAGAATTGGGGAAAGAAGAAAAGACCCGTGTTGTTGAATGAACAAATGGGAAGAGAAGAAAAGGGCACTAGAGCAGAAGAAGAGGGTGCTACGTCTGGTGAGGACCAGATAGCACAGGCACATTTTGTGTTGCATATTGCTGAGGCAGTGGCCGGCAAGAGAGCTTGGGGGAGAGACTCAGTTCGTACGACTGGTCTCGTGGCTGGGAGGACATCAAGCATTTTATCACCTTCTACGTGCTGTAGAAGTGCAGAAGATAAAAGACAAGGATACACAGGTAAGTATCTCTAGTTTTTATTAAATCTGGAAGACTAGTTATTACTCTGATATTCTTAAGAATCTGATTATAGTTGTTGTGAGTGTGGCTTTTGGCTGTAAATCAGAACCTGAGTATTATTGAAGTCAATACCGGTAATGATTAACGTCTCTGTTATATATTTATAATTTTTATAATTATTCATAAAGTACGAGATAGAAACAGAGAATGAGAATCTGAACAGTAGCTTGTACTTTTCCTTCGGACCAGTCAAATAGTGTTAAATGAGGAGACATTAATGATTAGGTGCAAGAACTGAATAGAATAGCCTAACTACCATTACCGGATATGAAAACCGGTATATAGTTATTAATATCTACGCTATACAATAGCACCAGAATTAATCATTCAAACCTAACACAGAATTCCATGAGAAGCAACTTATACGCATCAATAATTATATAAGTATCGAAGAGGTGAACAAAACAATGTACATATACTCAGAATAAGATATCATCACGAAAGGTAGCAGTCAAGAAGATATTATGGTATCCTGCAAATATACTTATTCCAGGTAAACAATAATACAAACCCTCGCAAGAATCAATGTCTCGATAAAGGTTACCAGAAACAAGAATACTGTAATAGACTCACAAAGTGAAAACTATGAATATAACCGCCAAGTATCATAACTGTAAAAGTGTCTAGTTGGTCGCATACACAGGGAGGTTCCACCTGGGGTATCGCGCCTGGTATAATGCCAAGGTAGGGAGGGATTGAATCCGAAGGTCATACCATCCGCTCGGCAGAAATACCCTTTAACATCGAAGCAAGAAAACAAATAATGAAGGATTCAACCTAAGCATTAACAGGATAAACAGTAACTAATAATGACAATGATGGTAACCACGAAGATGTGGAATTCATTACCAGGCCGTAAACCGGCTCTATCTTAAACCCACACATATATAACAAAATGATGAATAAAAGTCTGTCACGCGCTTATTAAACATCGACATACAGCCTCATCATTACCATCTCATTACATATATTCAAATCAATTAAATCATATAGGCGGAAAACCCTGGAAGGGCAGGACCGATAGCCAGAACTTCAGAACATTGCATTAAAACAAAATAACTTACAATGGGTAAAATGAAAAGATTCGGTGGCTCGTCTGGAATGACACCGTGAGTTAATAGAATATAAATATATCAAATAGCAACAGTAAAATAATAACAGTGATAATAAAGGACCTGCTCGACAATTTGGGAATAAACCCAGAAAATTTAATACATTTAGCTGCGGCCCATAACATTAAATCATGACAGCACCTTACACTGAGAATCAGAATAAATTACATTATGGAATGGGGGTAAACGAGTTAGAGCTTGACCCCATAGGTCTAAGCTTTCGGCGGTTCCAGGCTAAGGCCATAACCAAGCAGCGACCTATGAACATTCTACACAATCGACGACCTGGGCCTAACCCCAGGGCGATGATAAACAAAGAACAGAAAGATAAGTCTGTCGAGGTGAAACCAGTACGCCATGCTATGGTAGAATCAACAAGACCCTGGTAAAGAAAACGCTAATAAGCCAGAACCCAAGATTTAATCAATCAACAAAAATTGCAGTGGTAAAATACTTACCAGGTTAGGGTATCGCAGGTCGAACTTTTGTCTCCTCTTCGTCATCGCGACCCCAATCGGTCTGCTACCCTGCTCCAGTCAATATCAAATGGGGTAGTTAGCTCATTCATGAAAAATACCAGGTAAAAACAAAAGAGAATGAATTAGCACAGTAATGAGTTGAAGGAATTATGCATCACCTGGTTGCAGATGGTTCAGGGCGAGAGATAGTGAGGGTTTCATCTTCAATCAAGTCGGCTCATGAATACCTTCAAGGATGCGGAGAAGTTGCACCAGGAGCGCCTACACAATGACAACCCGGTATGGCAGCGAAGCCGAAGCAAGGGCTACTCTGCGGAGCTGAACAACAATGCAAATGACCGAAAACGAGCAAAGGAAACCCTATATGAGTTCACCGCCAAGACACCTCAGATCTCCACCGTTCAATTGCTAGAAACAATCTCCGCCGATGATTACTGTGGGAGTTTCGAGGAGTGGTATGGCGGGACTGAACATTAATGCCGCCAGCTACCCAGCCAGAAGATCTGTGATGCGAATCGATGGTGGGAACCGAGGAGTCAGGTGTCTCCCTCAGAGCACCCCAACATGCCGTCAATTGGATAATTAAATATTATATAACATAACCAAGGACAATCAACGTCCTGTTATCCGCCAAGGGGTAGATATACAGGCTTAACACATTAATAATTATAACTGCTATCATAAATAACATTACCGTGGTGACAAGATTATGTGATGTGTAGGTATAGTTTAATTTTTTTTTTTAATTGTGTAATATGGAGGTATATGACAAACATAGCCTATTTAAAGGGTGAAATCAAACTAGCCTAGATCCATTCTAATTCTTGACCTGACTCACCAACTACTCCGAAGCATCTGACGGAGATCAAAATTGAGATCAAATCTCCTCTTAAAAAAGGTTTACATGCCAAGAGATTTGATCTTTTTTGGCGCTTGGAAAGTCTAGTGTTAAGATAAAATCTAGATAAATTATATTAGTTTCCTACCTAGTACAAATTTTAGTAGAGATTTTACATTCCAAACTAAACAGAACTTTCTATATAGTGCTTTTAAATTTATTTAAAACTAAGCATTAACTTCAAAACAGTAAAATGGTTTTTTCTAATCATATTT
>APFE030666798.1:60895-75597 GCA_000404065.3 Pinus taeda | reverse complement strand
AACTTCCTTTCCTTCCACTGAAAATTTCATGAAAAGTTCTTGAAAATTAAATCTATTGTACCCAAGGATTGTAGCCATTGGAGTCCTAATACAACATCAGCACCTCCCATTGGAATGGAAAGCATTGGGCTAGTCAATACATATTCTCCCATGGATAGCTTGATATTATGGCACTTTCCAGAGCAATTTATTGTTCCTCCATTTGCAATCATCACTTGACATTCTGGTGCTGGACATAGGAAGCAATTCAATTCTTTTGCTACCTTACAATGAATAAAATTATGGGTGCTCCCTGAATCAATCAACACTATTACCTTTTTCTTCTTGATTTGTCCTTCTATCTTGATGGTTTGAGGAGTGGTAATTCCAGCCAATGCATTACAAGATATGGTCAGATTCATTTCTTCTTTATCTAGGCTTTGTTCTTGGAGTATATTCTCTTCTTTTGACCTTTCTTGCTCCTTTTCTTCTTCCTCTTCACAATCTATGTAGAATAATTTCTTCTCAGCACACTTATGACCTTTAGTGTATTTTCTATCACAACTGTAACAAAGTCCTTTTGCTCTTTTTTCTTCCAATTGTTGTGGTGTCAACCTTATAGGTTGTGGAAGACTGGCGGCAACACCACTTCCATCTTTATAGATGTGAGTGGTATGCTTCCTGGTTGCCATAATTTTTCTTTCCATTTTTCTTGCTAACCTAAACTCCTTCTCTAATGAATCAGGTTCCCAAAGGCGAACATCATGTTGGATATTATCCTTTAAAGACCCTATGAACACATCAATCCTATGCTCCTTTCGAATATCTTTTACCCTTATGTTCAATTTTTGGAACTCCTCAATGTGCTCCATTATTGAACCCTTTTGTTTGAGACTTATCAATTGACTAAAAAAAGTGTTGCTTTTTGAATCCTCATAATGTGCTATCAATTCTTCCATAAAGATTACCCAAGTGATAAATTGTTTATGAGAGCAAAGCCATTGATACTATACAAACTGATTTGGTTCCAAATATAAAGTTGCAATATGTACCTTTTGTGTGTTTTGCACATTATTGAGATCAAAAAATTGCTCCATCTGTAATATCCATGTTGCGGGATCCTTGCCATCAAACTTCCTCATATCGATTTTTGGAATATGGTGGGTCTTCGATCCCACATTAGAGTCTATGATATCATGATTAACATTTCTTTTGTTCGCATCATGAGTTTCCATTACTACCTTTTCACCATTAGGAAGTATTTCTTGTAGAAACTTTGTCAAATATGTCTTCAAATCTGCCATTCCTGTCTTCAAATTTGTGTTCAAATCTATCTTCAAATTGTCCATCTTAGCTTCCATGCCATTCATCTTAGCTTCCACACCATTTATCTTAGCTTCTGTTAACTTTTGTGAGATTGACATTTGTTGCACTTGTTCTTGTAATTTTGATATATCATGTAGCATTTCTTCCTCTTCTTCATTAGTCATGCTAGAGCTTTCAGGTTCCTTACTAGGTGTTTGATTTTCTTTCCTCGGGGCATCAGTTACCAATAATAATGCTCTACTAGCCCTTTGAATTCCTTCAAAATAATTTTTCAAACCAATCTTAAGCAAAAATTTAAAAGAATCTACACACTTTTTTTTCACTTTGTAGGAGCTCGATATTGCCTCTGATGTATCTCTGTACTTTCAGAACATTCAGTTCTGAAATTGCGACCTGTAATAGCCCTTTTCGTCATCTTTCCAATGCCACTAGTCTGATCCAAATTGGATTCTCCAAGGAAGAGTTATGCGAAATCTCCTACAGTGACCTGATTATAGACTAGTTCAGTAGAGTGAACTTGTACGACGTGCCACGAGTCACTGTTTCGACCTTTAGCTTTGGAAAATATAAAGAAGAAACTATAATATGTCCTCTTTCAACACCTTCTTACGAAATTTCAATCCAATGCTCAGAGAAAAAGATATGAAGATTTCCCCCGATCACCTGTTTGGAATGTAGTTTAGGAGTCTACAAAAAGACCAACTTCCTCAGATCATATCTCCGCAAATTTAGCGCAAAAAACTTTGAAATTCTGACCCAAGCTTTAGTGTAGTGTATTCTCAAATGGGTTTGTTTTTCAACTTCTGAAACATCGCAGAAAAAATGTTATAGCGAAAATGCCACGATGACCTGTTTGGAGCAGCGAAACCCTAGAATCCAAAGCTCTGATACCAAATGTTATGAAACCAGCTTCAAGAAAGATAGAAAAGATAGATCAACGCCTTATAATTCAGCCTCTTCGAGGGGGCAACCTCCTTTACACTACATAAATGAACAATTATTGGATGATACAAATGACAAAACCTCCTTTCTATATATAGGAGTCTAAGGAGTCACAATATAACCCAGCTGACCTAACAATAATAATTTAAAGCCACAAAAATAACAATATAGAGAATCTATGGGGCACAGTAATAACAATATGGGGACAATAGGGGAAAAACAATATTAATAAGGGGTATAACTACAATAGTAATGGGGTAATCACTAGTATTATAGGGACCCAACAACAACCTATCTCTATTTCTTGTTGTACCAATAAAATGCTATTGGCCCAATACTAAAGATCCCTCCTAATGTTGTCTTCCTACCAGATGGACTCCCCTCCCAATCTGCATCAATGAAGCCTTAAAGCTTCACTCCCTTTATCTGTTTGCACCAAAACCCCAACTGAGTAGTGTCTCTAAGGTATCTCAATACATGATTTTCCACCTTCCAATATAGCTTGGTAGGCCTAACCATCGCTTGAATAATATGATTAATTTAATAACACATATCTGGTCATGTGTGCACCAAATACCTGAGTGAACCCACAAGCTATGTGTAAACAATACCTTCCACTACTTCTCCTCAAGTAGCACCCTCCTTCCTCTAGTTACTAGCTGGAGGAGTCTCCATGGGTTTACTACTCTCCATGCAGAATCCCTTGAGTATCTCATTGGAATACTTGCCTTGAGAAACAAACAACTCCCCATCTCCTTGCCATACCTCCATGCTAAGAAAGTAATGCATCAACCCCATGTCCTTCATCTCAAACTCTCTTGCAAGATTTTCCTTGAAAGATTTGATGAGCTTCTCATCACCTGTCATTATGAGATAATATACATAAAGTACAATGATCAATAGCTTACCTTCCACCACTATGTGATACAGGTTCACATTCACTTCACTCTTTGTGAGGCCCAACCCAGTGAAGTAGCTATCTATCCTGGTGTACCAAGCACAAGTTGCTTGCTTCAGCCCATACAATGCTCTCTTGAGTTGGCACACATGTGACTCATGGTCTAAGGTTTCAAAACCTTCAGGTTGCTCTATGTACACCTCTTCCTTAATCATGCCATTAAGGAAGGTAGGCTTCGCATCGATCTAATGGATACTCCAATCCATTTGTGCAAATAGTGAAAAAATAGATCTGATAAATGAGTAACTTTCAATAGGAGCAAAGGTATCATCATAGTCAATCCCCTCTACTTGTGAAAAGTCACGGGCCACAAATTTGGCCTTATTCTTCTCCACACTACCATCTGCAGCTTTCTTTACCTTGTAAATCCAACGGGAGCTCACAACTGACTTGTCCTCCAGTCTCAGGACCACATCCAAAACACGGTTTCGAACTATGGAGTCATACTCCTCAACCATCGCATCAACCCAAACTTGTTGTTCCACTGTGCCCTGAAAGGAATATGGCTCTGTCACAGCACATGCACCCATAATTGCATTGTATCCAGTGTACCTCTCTAGTGACCTCCACTATCTTGCTGAGAAGAGGGTGCTCCAACATTATCCCATGCATCATCCAACAATCTATCAGCCTCTCTAGTGTGATTTATTCCCTCTCTGGAAGACTTTGTCTGAGTGGATGTCTCCATTCTTGAAACCTTTGCATGTGGTTGCTGCACATAAATTTGAGGCTCCTCAACCTTAGGATCTAAAATCTCCTAATCTGCATGTAGCTCAAGCTCCCTCTCAAGGGATACTTGCATGGCCTTCTCCTCATTGAACTTGATATCCCTGTGAACAATTTTCATTTGACTGGTCGACATATGCACTTGATAGTTTTGGGGAGTATCATTGTATGCCAAAAATATCCCCAAATTTTTTGTTGGCTCAAGCTTCTTTCGTGCATCTTTGGTCACATGGCAATAAACCGATGACCCAAAAATCATGAAGTGAACAACATCTAGCCTCTTACCGGATTAATATTCCTTTGGTGTTTAACTCTCAAGTATTCGATGTGGACTATGATTCTGAACACAAACTATTGTGTTGCATGCCTCAACCCACAAGTGTAGTGGTAGGCCCTAATCATGCAACATTGCCCTCACTTCCCCTACTATGCTCTTATTATTCCTCTTGGAAACCCCACTTTGTTGAGGGTTATGAGGTTCCATCAACTCTCATTTAATCCCTTCCACTGCACAGTCATTCTTCAACTCATTGGAGACATATTCTCCACCATTATTGCTTTGTAGAGATTTAGCCTTCTTGCCTGACTCTTTCTTGACCAATGATTTGAATTCACAAAAATTTGTGAATGTCTAATCCTTTCTTTGCATGAAAAATATCTAACATTTATGAGAATAGTCATCTACAAATATAACATAATACCTGTGTTTGGTGGTGGATACTATTAAGAATAGTCCACACTCATATGGATGGACTCTCTCTAGAATAGACTCTGCATGATTGTCTCTATCTCCAAAGGAAGACTTGGTGTATTTTCCCAAAGCACAACCATTGCATGTATCAATTTTGTTAAGCCTACCTTTGGGAAGACCGGTAGAGGTTTGTTGCAATACCATTAAAGCCCCATGATGCAAGTGGCCTAATCACCTGTGCCACAACTCGTCAATGTCTCGGCTCAACATCTTTTCTACTTTTGAACTCAAAGCAACACGATCTTCTACCTCTATATTATAGAGATTATGAACTTGAACCCCTATCTTCTTTACTTGACTCGTGCCTATGTGTTGAAGGAACACCTTTCCTTTCAAAAATATCACATTATAGCCTCTATCCTAAAGCATGGCAAGGGATACCAAGTTCTTTGTGAGTCTAGGTACATGCATAACATTCTTCAAGGTGAGTGGATCTGCATTCTCCCTCTGAAAAGTAATAGTGCCCACACAAGTAAAACTATACTTACTATCATCACTCATCTCGATATGCATCTTGAGATATTTCTCCTCCAGTTCACTGAATAACTCTTTGTCTCCAGTCATGTGGAAAGAAGCTCCACTATCTAAGTACCATACACTTCCAATCATTGAAGGCACCATTCATGTAATGAGGGAAAATTCCAACTCGAATTGGGAGGCCAAAGCCTCACCCGCTGCTCTTCCTGAGGACTTCTCCTTAGCCTTATTCAATGGACAATTTGTAGCAAAGTGACCCATCTTGTAACAATGAAAGCATTTAACTTTCGTCATGTCCTTCTTCTTACCTCCATGATAAGAATCTGATTTGGAACGAGAAATTTACCTTTCCCCTTCCTTGCCTTAATCACTAAGGCACATTTCTCTTCATCATCAATATTTGATGAAGGGTCATCCCTATTGTTCCTCCTAATCTCATCCTGCATCAAATCTGACCATAGTCGTTCCCAATTCAGCAGCTTCTCCTAACCATTGATAGAGTCTTGATAACTATGCCAACTCTTTGTGAGTCCAAGAAGAGTAAGGCTCACCATATCCTCCTCGCGAAGTGTGATTCCAACACTTCCAAGTTCATCCCAACATTAAGTGAACTTGATTAATTACCTTGGAATTGTCTCACCTTTCTCCATATTGATTTTACGAAGTTTATCCTACAGTGCTAACTTCCTTTGATCACTACTATTCTGATACAAGTTCTTCAATGTTTTCCATATAGCATGTGGAGTTTCCTTGCTATGGAGACTCGAGATAACATGGTCTTGAACTCCCTCAAGGATTATCTGCCTTTCCTTCACCATACAGTTCTTCCATTCAACCAAGTTCTGTGAATTTGTAGTTGTTGTCTTGGGGAATTCTTGATCAATGAATTCCTTCAAGCCATTATCTTCTAGCACAACCTCCATCCTGTCCCTCTAGGCTATAAACGTCGAGCTGCCTTCCAAGGCATACTCAATCCTCAACCCATACAAAGCCATATGTCAATCCTGAAGTATATATGCAAATTCGACTTTCACCTGTAACCCAGAAACTGAAAACTTCGAAATATCCTCTAGAGAGATGATTTTAAATCAGCTATATCTCCCTCATTTGAACTCCAATTTGGCCGATTTGTTTTATGAATTTGGGTATCTTTTCCCAAGGAATCAAAATCTGCAATCTTTTTTAGAAAATTTGCACATAAATTATTAGAACTTCTTTAAAAAATCTCGACCCAAAGAACAATCTTGCTCCGATACCATGTAGAAAATCATATAGATTAATAAGCTCATGTAATCTACTAAAACAAGAGACAATAATCTACTTTACTCTTTACAACTGAAGCCCATAAACATCGAGCAAACAATAATAAATAGAGGAAGAGAATCAAAGGCACATAACAAAATAAATATTCAGGGAAAGCCATAGCTTAAAACCCCACTATCTATTTTGTATTAATCCGGAAAATCAAGATGAAATTACAATGCTTGTTCTCTCTAGAACAATCCCAAAACTCAACAAATTAAATCTCCAACTCATAGGAAAGCTCAAGGCCAAAGCTTAGCCAATTGAAAAGATCTCCAAGTCTCTATTCCAATGTGTAATTCCCATGAAGGATAGATTGTATTTAAACGGAAATAAAGCCTCTAAAAATAGCGTAAACCCCCAAGGATCAGTTCTTGAATGCATGCACTATCAATGCAACTCAAAAAACTCTAAAAGAAATAGTACATTTTCCTTGCACTCTAGTCTCAACTGGGTCTTTCTCAGAATCTACATGCATGAGTTTTTGATGGTGGAATCTTCAGTTAACTAAAGTAGCACTAATTAGGTCACTAGTGTCCCAACTGACTGTTTACTCATTATGAGTTCCTGAAATTGATTGGAACTAATTTAACTGGGCTTAACTCAATAAACTGAGTTACCTAATTACAACTCATTCATAACTCATCCTTAAGTCATATAAGTTAGGGAGAACATCTACATGTCTTCTAAAAGACTTCCAATTCGAATTTTATAAATTAATTAAGTTAATTAAACTTAATTAATTTTTTATTTTATTTTTTTTTCATATTTCTATGAGAAAAGAATTCTATTTTAATTCACAATTTAATTCAAGGATAAATTAAAATGGAATTTCTTATTGCCATTTCTCAACAATGGAGTGGAGAAAATAGAAGATTTTTTGAGAGATGGAATGATAAATGTCTCTAAAAGAATAAGCATTGTATATGCATCAATCATTCATATGGCCAAGCCAATCGAAAGAGTAGTCCAAATACACCAAGTACAATATGCCTTACAAGTAATGAGAAAAATAAAACATGCCAATAACTCAAAGAATGATAATAGTTTCATAAGTGAATGATGATAACCAAAAATTAAAATATTATTGGTAAATTTTCAATACCATCTATAAAAAATAAAAATTTTAATTTAATATGAATATGTTATGTTTATTAGATGAAAACACATTATTAATAAATATTGATTAAATTTTTCATTATCCTAAATTTTCACATTAATTAAATATCATTATGACAACTATTTTTCATACCCCTTTTGTAAATGTTATTAAACCCAAGCTACTTCATTTATTCATGCCACCAGTCCCATGAATGAATTAAATGGTTTACACAATAGACATGGAGGTGAAATGTGGGTTACCTAAGAAAAATGGAAAACCCCATACTTTCCTTTTCCTTGTCGAACTTGTTGGTGAAGTCAATGTTAGGATCCTATAACTTTTATAGGATCATTTGATTATAGTTGATCATTATTATGTGTGAGATGTTGTAAGTAATATTTCATCTTGCAAATTATTTCCAAAGTGACACCAAGTATCATGATTTAAGGATATTTTTGCATAACAATGTTTGGGTCATATAAGAATGTAGGTGTTTTCATCAGAAAGTGCTCAGAAGTAGGTTTCCAACAGTATGACCTACACTCAAATCCGATTCGTAGATTAAACGATATGCTAGAACAAAGTCTTGACTTTAAAATCAAATAAAGGCTCGGGAACTATTTTCATTACAGTTTAAATTATGTTTTCATTTATCCCTTGTGAAAAACCTTTTCCCTCATTATGAATGTGAAATATGATTCTAAACTCTAGCTGAGACCCATATAACCACCCCCTCATAGTCTATTTGATTATCCCTTCATTAACTATAAAACCCAACTCTAACCACATTTCTTTGTTTTATCACGAACTCTATCCGAAATCCCTTTATATTTCCAAACTCTAGCCACATATCCATTTTGTACTATACATTACAAATCTAGTCATTCCCTATTTCATTAAAAATAAAGTATTTGGTAATATATTGCATTGTAATATATTACTTATAAAACCTGCTCCATTTATTATAAATTACAATAGAATTGGCCTGGAGCCACCAACCACATGTTATCACTAGACCTTAACCACAATCAGAATCACATCCCTTCCCCTTGTACCATATAATTACCACCCCCCTCTCACTACCGATTCTGATTAACATCCTGCATCCTACAATCTGTTCCACTTGCTAATCAGTGCCACTACTGATTACGATTAAGTCTCGATCCCCTGATGTGATTACGATATGACTCCAAATATCGTAAAGTCCTGGACCCTCGCTATGAATCCTAACCTCGACAATAAGTCCTAGCCCCCGAATATGAGTCCTGACCATGGCAATAAGTCCTGGCCCCTGGCTATGAATCCCGGCCTTGATGATAAATCCTGCCACTTATGAAGTCCTAGTCCCCTGCTGCGATTACGATAAACCCCACTAATAATTATCACTGGTTGCGATCACCGATAAAGTACCTCCCTTGCTGTTATCCCTCCACTATTGATCGATGATAAAGCTCGTCACTGCCAATATGCCCTTCGGATGCGATATTTCATTTAAATGGATTTGAAAGGTTTTTCAGGTCTATTATATGTAAAATCGCTATGTAATAATAGAATTTTAGCCGTGCTGTGATTGTGATAAGAAAGGGGCTGCATATTAAAAAACCTTATATTTCTCAATGACCTAGCTTCGCTTCACCCGAATCAACGATTTTAAAGCCTATTTGGACCCCCCATTGTGTTTCTTTTTAATGGCCGGGGGGGTTCGAAAATTGGTTTTCCCACTGCTACGTGTCTTCCCCTTATGATTTCAGACACCCCCCCCCACCCTCCCTCATACGTCACTTGTAGCACTTCCCCCTCTGAAAAGTGGTTTTGATATCATAAACTACTCCGACCTCCCCTTTGAAAGTTGTTTTCCTTCCGTTGTAATGCATCATCTTCCCACTTGATTCCACTACCACTTACTGTTTTATTCTCCTGCTCCCACTTATCATTCCTTTCGCTCGACCTCTATTCATAGAACACAGCTCAAAGGACAGTGAGGACAATTCAACATTGTTTTAGCATAACACTCAAACAGAATGCACTGGAATAGTTGGACATTGAGACAAACATGCCAACAAATCAAACAACATTGCTCGATTAAATGCCCAGTCACTACCAAAACCCCCAGAAACAACACCAGTGACTGATATTTTTAGAACACTTTAATCTATTTTTATACCTTTTTGTAATAAAATATTGAATTCTATTTCAAGATATACAAATAGATATTTGTAATAAATCTTGATATTTTTTCAAGATATTTTAGTTTAGAAATTGTATAAATACTTCATCATTTGAAGTAGTACATGTTGGTTTTTATACAAAAGAACACTATCATACGTTGCTGAAGCATCAACAGATTTACCAGTAATACAGAAAGCTATTTCACAAGATTCTTGTGTCAAGTTGTTGGTGAAGTGCCTCTATCGTTCTATGTGTTTATATTTCTTTGTTTATCACACATATTTGTTTCTTAATATGAATTATTCAATAGATAAGTAAAGGAATTTTTTTTTTAATCTACACTCTGCTCCCAACTTTGAATAATTTCCATGTTTTCTACTGAACTTTAAATATAGAATTTAGGTAACAATTCTCTATATCTAAAATTAATCTTAATTTATTCTTCCTTCCCCATCTCATAAACTAAAAGAATCCAATTAGTCTATCTAGCTTGCCCTGTGAGATCTATCCGTAAACATTGAAATCAATTCGTACTTTATGAAACCGACTCCATAGCCCAATGGTAATCTAGTTATCAACCAACCATTCAAATACAAATCAAACCTTAAACTTCATAACTGGCCTAATATTCAATACAACAATGTTAAATCTTATAAACAGGGCCCTCTTTGAAGCTAGTAGGAATAGATCCGAGTTTCCAAAGTAGGTTTGTGGTTACCTTTGCAATTTTCTTCTGTAACCTCAGAAAATTACAAAGTGCTAACGTTCTAGCAACCATACTAGGGACCTGAACATTTCAGATTCCTAAGAAATCATATCAAATCCTATATCTGATTACTGATGGTGGATAGTGATCAGATACAATAACGTTGCATCATTCACCTAACGACTCCATGTTCAAATTATCCAGAGATTCAAAGTTTTTAGGGTGACTCCACTGTTAAAGAATCCAGATTCGATGGCTTCACAGACCAAGTTCCACGAAAATTCAAATCATATTCAAAAAAGGAGAGACCTTGTCAACACAAAGATAGGAAGACAACATGTGAAAGTCATGTATTTAGACCTGAATTTACTTTAGGATATAATATTATGTTTTTTCAATCACATCCTGTCTTCTCCTGAAAGTATCTTAAAGATTTTCTTTGGTCTATTAAATCGAAATCAAGACGATGAATTTGCACATGAGCCCCTTTCTACGAATGTATATCCTTCCCTTGAAGTTGCAAATGTATCTCCTCTTAATATTGGCTGTCTCAAACAAGATACAAACAACATACATAGTTGAGCTACTACAATTTCATCTTAGATCTTAGTTATGACCACTGGCTAGTATACATCATTAAATTTTTCATTCCCTTTGCATGAGCTACTAAAGAACTATGATCATATGCTACCTCAATTTGAAGGCCCAGGTGATATCACAACAAGGAAACATGTAGACAAAATCATTGATTTCATTGACTTGGAGGAAATCGATCATAAAGATTTCAAATTGAGGTTGTTTTCTCAAATCCTTTCAGGAAAATCTAGGAAATGGTATACAAGTTTGATAGCCAAAAGTATTCCTAGTTTCCAACAGTTTCAAAGCATTTTCATTAATAGATGGGAGGTTAAAAGGAACCCTTTTCAGATTATGGATGAGTATTGTAATCTAAAAAGGAAACCCGATGACACAGTCCAAGATTTTTCAACCAGATTCAGTGGTGTTTATGATTCCATACCCACTAATATAAAGTCTCCCCCAGGAATGGCTATGCTTCATTATCTGGATGGTTTTGATGCTGAAATTGCCTATTATCTTAGAGAAAGAAACCCTGCCACTTTGTAGGGCATGCAAAAACGTGTTATTGATGTGGAAATGAACCTATTGATTAAAATATCTAGAATGGAAGCTAAAAGAAGGAAAGTAATTAAAGAGGGGTTTCCCCCTTTATTAAACCTTAAGTTAGGGACATTAATGAAAACCATGGAAAGGTTTATCAACTCATTTATTTAGAAGATAAACATGTTGTTAGTGGATAACAAAAGATACCTCTTTTTCAAGAAGACATGGAAGAAGAAGGAGAGGTTGTTGGCTCACATCACCAAAAGGTAGAAACTGGTTGTTTTGTACATTCATTTGAAAGAAGTTTAGAACAACAACTAGTGGAAGGTTATCAACAGGAGGATGTTAAATTTCAGCCAGTGAAGGAAAACAGTCACCATGTCTGTTTTAATTATGACAACGATGAAAAATAGGATGAAAATATTGAAACAGATGAGCATACATATATTTTAGACATTGAACATCAAGAAAACAATGAAAATCATGTTAATGGTGACTCTTTACCCCTATGTTATGATAAATTTCAGGTGTTGAAAGAAATTCATGATAACTCTTTACCTCTATGTTATGCTACATTTGAAGAATTAAAAGAAAAAATAAGATCACTGGTGAAGCAGGAAAGCAAGTTGAAATTAGCATGACGGGGAAACCACCTTCTTATATAGAGGATGACCATGTTTTGTGTTACATTGGAGACTTCTTTATTCAGAAATCAAAGTTATTGAGAAACCATGAGAGTGAAGATCATATAGCCTCTTGGGAACCAATACTTAATACTTTATATCAACCTTGCAAAATTTTATCTGATCATGATATATATGAGGATTGTCTTTCAATTTTTTCTTCTAAATTTTCACTTTCTGAAATTTTATCTCAAAGAGAAGATTGTCAAGTTCAGATTTTTGAAGATGTATGTGTGGACAATGTACATAATGAACTTGCACAGGCTAGTTTTCAAGGAAAATGCTTTTCAAGACGAACATAATTGTCAACAAATTCTTCCAACCACCTTTTCAATACAAAATAATTGTATCATTGAGTTTCAAAGAGATGTTGAAGAACAAGAAGTTGTTTTACATCCCATAGATGAAAAACACAATATTTATAATCTTACATCCCTTGAAAACACAACGCCAAAAAATTGAAAAAGGGATAGATACATTTTTGAGGAAGTATATGAGAAGTTATTTTCAGGCATAGTACAACAAAGAGAAATTCTCCATGATTTTGAAGATTCTCTGGGGAACCTATTGGAATATTTAACAAAATTGAATTCTGTGTTGGTTATGGATTATAAAGAAGGCTCTAGTCATAATTTTGAGTTTCCATTTTTTGAGTTTATTTTTCTATTTGGAGAAACAGAATGCAAACTTCAAACTAGTAGTCATCTGTATGACTGGCTACATTGGCATTTTTGTATAATTTGATTCATTATGATCTTCAGTAGTATAGGGTAGGTAGTAGTGTGAAAATAAGTTTAGCACTTTGAGCATATTTTTCAAGCATTATTGTCAATTTCAGTTTCAAATTGCAGTACAATTTTCAGTTTAGTGTATATTTCATATTTCAGTGTGCAAAATGGTTTTGGTGTCAATTTGAGAGTTTTTTAGTCGCAGAGATTTTATGGCAGAACAAGTTGCAGATTTTGGATCAACCCAAGGGATCAGGTTACTAGTCTACGATGTTCTTGACACCTCACAAGGAGAGTTCCATCCCCAGTTGTAGCCTTTGTTAGGGTCATATATTTTTTATAGGATCCTTTGATTATAGCTAATCATTATTATGTTTGAGATGTTGTAAATAATATTTCATCTTGCAAATTATTTCTAAAGTGAGACCAAGTATCAAGATTTAAGGATATTTTTGCATAACAATTTTTGGGTCATATCAGAATGCATGTGTTTTCAACAAAAAGTGCTCAGAATAATATTTCCAACCATGTGTCCTATTCTAAAATCCGATTCTTGGACTAAAATATAGGCCAGAATGAAGTCTTGACTTCAAAAGTAGATAAAGGCCTAGGAACTATTTTCATTATAGTTTAAATTATGTTTGCATTTATCCCTTGTGAAAAACATTTTCCCTCATTATGAATATACAATATGATTCTAAACTCTAGCCGATACCCAGATAACCATCCCCTCATAGTTTATTCCATTATCCCTTCGTTAGCTATAAAACCCAACTCTAGCCACATTTCCTTGTTTTATCACAAAATCTAGCCGAAATCCATTTATATTTCCAAACTATAGCTGCATATCCATTTTGTATTATACATTACAACTCTAGTCATTCCCCATTTCATTAAACATAGTCTTTCATAATATGTTACATATAAAACCCACTCTATTTATTTTAAATTACAATAGAATTGGCCTAGACCCACCATCCATGTGTTATCACCTGGCCTTAACCATCATCGAAATCACATCCCTTCCCCTTGTACAACAGAATTATTTCCCCCCTCCCGCTACCAATTGTGATTAACATCCTACATCCCACACACCGCAATCGGTCTCGCTTGCCAATCAGTCCCAATGCCAATGGAAATTAAGTCCCTATCCCTCACTGAAATTGCGATGTGACTCTTGATATCACAAATTCCCACCCCCCACTATGAATCCCAACCTCGGTGATAAGTCTCGACCCTCAGCTATGAATCCCAGCCTCTGTGATAAGTCCTGGCCCCCGGTTATGAGTCTCGACCCTGGCGACAACTCCTAACCCCTGGTTATGAATCTTGGTCTCATCGATAAGTCTCGTAGCTTATTAAGTCTTGGTCCCCCATCCCAATTGCATTAAAACCCATTGATATACCCTACTGATTGCAATTGCCAATAAAGTACCTCCCCTACCACTATCCCTCTGATGCCGATCACTGATAATGCCATGTCCTGCTGATATGCCCTCTGGATGAGATATTTCATTTAAATGGATTTGAAAGG
The DNA here is from genome assembly GCA_000404065.3 of Pinus taeda. Taxonomy (NCBI): domain Eukaryota; kingdom Viridiplantae; phylum Streptophyta; class Pinopsida; order Pinales; family Pinaceae; genus Pinus; species Pinus taeda. The sequence goes on along the minus strand of APFE030666798.1, from coordinate 61,092 downwards.
TTATATAAGTCCATTTTATAGTAAAATCACTATGTAATTATAGAATTTTAGCCTTGTTGCAATTGTGATAAGAAAGGGGTCATGCATTAAAAAAACTTTCATTTATCAATGACCCAGCTTCACTCCACCCGAATCAATGATTTTAAAGCCTGTTTGAACACCCCCGTTGTGTTTCTTTTTAACAAAAAGGGGGGGGG
>APFE030666798.1:29995-43368 GCA_000404065.3 Pinus taeda | reverse complement strand
TTGAATTTTGGGATATCACTGGGCAATTTACTAGGCATTGGTGGCTAATATGGAAGATAGTAAATCAGATCGTTTGTAAGGTGTAACAAATCAGGTAAATCCAAAGTTACAATAAATTGTAACCGACAGTTAGGGTCGCGAAAACCTTGAGTAACGAGACTAGTTCCAGGAGGAGGATATCCAGGATAACCTAGAATCGGATTTGCATTTGGAATGTTATAATGTCTTAGAAAACCAAGATTAACCGGGCCAAACTAGGGTTGTTGAGGCCGTTGATAAGTATAGCCAGGATACGGTTGATACTAATAAACTGGGTTTTGTACAGTAGGACCAAATTGATGTTGTCCGTGATATGGCTGATAGATGAATTTTAGTTGACTTGTGGCAATTGTACTTGTACCAACTTTCCCTGCAGGCATCTGGACCGAAGTCTGAACTATAGGTCCTGACTATGGCATAGAGACTTGAGGAATTTGCATTGATGTAGGGATAGTAGAAACCAAAGCTACAAATACTCTGAAGATAGGTGTTGTAGGTTGAACAAAAGTTACAGTAGTTGTAATAGTTTGAGGTGGAGTCTAAGGTGTGCTAGGCCCAGGTTGCTAAACTAAACCAGGTGCAGATATTTGAAGAGTAGGTTGGATAGGTTGCTGGGTTGGACCAGAAACCAAAGGTTGTCTAGGTTGATTAGGTAACTTCACATCAGGTCACATAGTCTATTGAGTTTGAGACAGATTCCACACCATGTTCATTCTGGGGTATGAACCCACAAAAGGTTGTGCATATGGAGGACCATAACCTGGTTGAACGTAGGGTTGATAATTAAGTGGTACATTTCCAACTCCTTGTAAAAATGATTGACCAGAAGTTGGCTGGAAACCTTGAGTTGGGTATTGACCTTGAGGTTGATAACCCTGAGGCACGTACTGAATCTGGGGTTGATAAGCATCCTGAGGAATACATTGAGTCCGGGATTGACCTTGGGGTATGTACTATCCTGAAGGTTGAAAACCTTGAGGTAGCCCTCTAGGTGGTAACTGACAACCTTGAGGTTGCACCCTAGGTGGTAACTGACTACCTTGGAGTTGCCCCCCAGGCAGTAACTGACTACCTTGAGGTTGCCCCCCAGGTGGTAACTGAATACCTTGAGGTTGAGGATTTGGAATACTACTAGACATCATAAGGATTTGCTCAGTGTTCAATGTTTGAGTTCCATTACTACCAAATGATAACTCTTGTTCAGTTGGTCGAAGAGTTGCTCCTGAAAAAGTACCAGAGAGTGACTGGTACCTCGAAGGAACAGAAAGACCACCATATAAAAATGTTTTCAGTGATTTGGAAAACATAGATGACTATCTTGACATGATTGATGAAGGATAATAACCTCTTGGTGTAGGATGAAAATGAATTTGAGGTGGTGAAAAACTAAGACCCGTGTTTTCTAAAAAACATTTCAATGACAAATACCAAGTGTCACTCCTAAAAGGACTGTAGAATATTGATTCACGCTCCCTAAGATTTAAATTCTGTTGGTTTTTGGGAAGAGTTACATCTTCATCTAGACTGACAAGTTCTTCAATAGAAATGAGGCCAGAAGGAAGATTTTGAGTAATGATATTTCTTACCCTAGGTGAACCAGGATCACTAGAAGTTAGAGTAACAAATCCTGAAGATGGTTCCAAAACAGCAGGTTCAATGTCAGGCTCAGAAATTTCAGGTTCTTCAGCTAATTCACTGGAAGGAGAAATACTACCAATAACTTTGGAAAATGAAATTGGCTCTTGAATATGCTCTATTGTTTGTATTTAATAATCACGACGAACAATTAAAGATGACTCTTTGGCTTCTAGTGATCCAAATCTACTGTCACTAGGTGATATGAGAGCTCATAGTCCTTCAAGTTGGCTTGGTGTATACTCAGGAGGTTTTCCCTGAAGTCTACGACATTGTCTCGGTAATTTGGCCACGATTAAGTATTAATTAATCACATGCAAACAAAGAAAATTTCATTTAAAACACCTAAAGTCTCTAAAGGAACAAACAACTAAATCACACGCCTAAAACACTAGTTAGTGATGAAATCCACTTTAGTAGAAGTGTAATATAGAAAGGGCGGTTGGAACTGTTACCCCGACAACCTACTTAATGAAACAGACTAGCACAAGTTTCTTCACAAAACCATCTCGAGTGAAGAGAACCCCCTAGAGAGTCCAAGTGAGTCTAGTTGACGTTTGCTCCAGGTACAGTGAGATCTTTCCTTCACCGTCACCTTAGGAAATAACCTTAAGTTTATGGACACTAAGGTTACCAATAGCAAAAGATACAACTAGGGGGACAATCTACGATTCGATTCTACGCGCAAGGGCAAAGTAACAATGCTCAATCCCCTTGAAGGCTCCTCAAAATGGTCAATCCAAGGTTTACCAACAAGTGACCCCAGGCTCCTTGATAATGGTTAATATGAGGTCTACCACTTATAATATGTGCAGATATTCTATCTTTCCCAATGAAATAGAATTGATTGTCTCAAAGGTTTAGACATGATCTCGTGATTGACTCCTTTAAGAGAAGCTTTCTAGAATGTATCAATTACAATTGGATTTATTCCTACCACAAGATGTATCTACTTTTTTTTTTTAACTATCTTGTAGAGTTAATTGCTCCCTACTCCAAGGTACTAGCCTAAGCTATATTGGTGATAAGAGCCCTAGAAATAGAAAAGATTACTAGATCAATTTTAATTAAGCATTGTTTTTATGGGTTGTTATTTAAGTCAACAGGTATGGAAATGAAACTTTGATGGTGTGAAGACTCGACTCCAAACACACTAAAAAAAATGCACCTAAAATGATAAGCAATTCGTTTTTCTTTCAATGAAATTATAGCTAAAAGAACGAGTTCGAGATGCAATTCTTTAAGAAGCAATTCTTTCTTTCAACATGGAAATGGAAAGAAAATATGTTTGTTTTTTAATAAGAACTCAAAATGAGACAAATAATTAATGCTCACAATAAATCCCTTTCACTTTTCAAAACTCGAAACTACAAAAAAAACAATTTGCTTCAAAAGAGATCTACAAGTTCTAGAAAAACACTCAAAACTACAATAAAACTAATTTTGAGATCTAAAACTTTAAAGACTAATTGAATAAAAGCTTCAATTCTTTTTTGAGGACATTTTTACTTAGTTTTTCAATAAACTAATGATTCATCTACACAGAATAACAAACCAATAAAAAAACATCCAGATATGTTTTCTTTTGTAAAAATGTAATTCAGAACTTATACAAAGTTTGTTCAAAGATTTGCAACAAGAAAACTAAATCTATTTCTCACAAAGGATAGATTTCACAACCAAGTCAGACTCATTACGAAGATGAAAATACACCATGGATCTAAGGTTTCTCAAGCTTCTGGTCTTTGAGTCACTACAGAGACAAAGTGAAAACCACTTCAAGCATGCAAAACTTCTAGAAAATCATTCAAAACAAAAATACTATTGGAACTCACTCACAAGAGATTTTTGACAAGAAAAATACAGATCTGGGTAAACACTAAAAATCCTAAATCAAATCTAAACTTAAGTAGAAGAAGATATCTTAAGTTTTTCATAAAATTCTGCATGGTTCGCAGGCTCCAGAAGCAATAGGTGCAGCCTCGCACTGTTTACTCAAGGAAAATGCAGATATGTCCGCATTGTCTGTGAAGACAAAGTGCGGTCCCCACAAAACTTAAAAAAAAAACAAAAATACTTCGATATTTTTGAAAACAACCCAAGCTAGTATACATTAATAAAAAACGAGAAAAAAATAATTTTCTCAAGTCAAAACAAAGGAAAACCAAAGATCAAATATATTCCCCAGCGGAGTCGCCAATTTGATGGACGGATAAATCGATCTTGCGGACAAGACCAATCTCCCTAGTATCAAAAGATAGTCTAGCAACAAATAGACAAACAAACCTATCTTTCTCTAGACATATGCGATTTACAAGTAAATACTACAAAGGTGTTAAGATCCTACCTTAGATCTAGTGCTTGTTCGTAGTAGTCATTCTCCAGTCGTTCAAAAGAGTTATCTTTGAAGACCTGCAATTACAAACAAGTAAACATTAAATAGAACCTACATAGAAAATATTATAAATCATGCCTATTCTGGTGATCAAGGAATCCATAAAATAAACAAGAATTAATAGCTTATTGAGAAAAACAAATATATTTGTATTAACTTTGAATAGTAGAAGAACTTTACAACCATTTCAGCCTTGATGTTGAACAAGTTCTTCCTGGGGTCCAAAATAGGAATTTCCTTTACTTTGAAAAGTCTTGCACTCTTCCAAATGAGATTCATAGAGGTATGTAATCTCTCCTCATAAAAACTCAACTAAAGAAGACTAAGTTCCAACAACATTTTTCCACAAAAAATAATAAGCTTCTAACTCTCTGTTAACTAGCTCAATGCTTCTTTTTATAGTGCAGAGGAGGAAGTTACAGTTCCACCTATGAAGGGATAGAATCCTCCTTCAAAGGAATAAGCTCCTCACATCAAGGGGTTAGCTCCTTAAGGTATGGGTTACATGAACCTTAAAAGAGCGAACTTGCCACCTCAAGATTCCTTCCAGAAGCTTCTAGAAATAATTGAAAGTGAGTTTTTTCATAATATACTTGGGCCTTTTTAAATTTTACAGGGGTCCACACCTTTAACATAAAGACAGTGTGGTCAAGTGCGCTGGAGACATGACCATTAGGTGCAAGACGACAGGTAAGATAAAGAGAAAGTGCAGAACCAAAGTTTTAAAAACTTTTGAGAGCTTTTCTCTTATTTTCAAGACTTGATATGAGGAACTGATGTTTTAGACTTACAGAGGAGGAAATTATGAATGGTAATGAACTCATATAGATAGCAGAATGTCAAGGTGACAATTTTCAGTGCAACAATCCATTCCTTTCTCATTGTTAAGAACATATATTCCACCAAGTGTGTGCAATTATGTCCCTTATTTGCAAACTACACACTATAGCATCTTTGATCGAAAGTCTAAGATGTGAGCCAAGGATAGGATTTTTTCATGTGGGCTAGGAGGGAAGCCTTAAGGTAATCATAGACACATGCAAGAACTTGAAACTATTGTGTAAGGGTGGGAGGATTCGCTAAATAACCCCATAATGAATGTGAAGGTGTGACCTGTCGATTGGGTGGGGCATTGGCTAAGAAACCAAATTTATGTTTATTGTCATTGTTGAAAATATTTCCAGATAGGGCACTATATAAAAAGAAATTAGAAAGTGAAGAGTAGGATTTGGACCATTTCTTTGATAGAAACTGATGAGAATTCAATGTCATCAACAATATAAACCCTAGATCTAAAGTGAAGCAATATACTTGAGAGAAATATTCACCTACATGAAAACATATAATAAGAGACAAAAGGAGAGAGAAAAGCCTCCAAGAATAATAGCTTGATTTATTGGGAGGGTTATAGAACCTCTATCTACATTTACACCTCAAACCAACTCAAAATGAACTTAATCCACATGTTGGTTTATTTAATTACTTATTGAAAACAACTAAACACCAATATCAATTGTAAACTTGATAATCGTCTGGTTGTTTCAAAAATTACATGCAAAGTATATGTAGCCTATAACTTCCAATCACACATTTTTTTTAACTTAATAAATATTGTAGTGAATTTAAATAGAAACTCAAATATACACAAATGATGAAATCATAAAGTTATAATGTCTAGTTATTACAAATATGAATAACGAGGATTATTTATTTTTCTCAGATGTTTAGAGAGTTGAATGCTAGAGTACATGGACTATAAAAGGATGGAAATCAAGTTGATGTAGGGAGGTTACATTTGGAGGAATCCCTTGACGAGGATACAATTTTTTTTTTTATACTTTCTTAACCACATTCTTTTCATATTTAAATCTTAGGTATGTAACAGAGTATATGACATAATGGAACAGGTTCAAGAAAGTGAAATGAAAAAGTGAATAAATGGACATATTTTCAATATTTGGTAATAAAACAAATGCTTGATGACAATAACAAAAATTTGAATGCTAAATGTAATGTTACCATTTTGAGCTATTTTCTTTCGATATTTATTCCACTTCAACATCTAAATTGATCCTATTCATCCTACATATATTCATGAGACCAATGAGGCAAACAAAGATTAAATTTGACCAAATATTAAATTTAATTTCATCAATAAATAATAATTAAAAATACTTGTCTCTTCAGAGACATCCGATAAAATTGGAACAATACAAAGAAGATTAGCATGGCCCCTGCGCAAGGATGACACACACAAATCGAGAAATGGTCCAAATTTTTAAAAATAATTAAAAATACTTGAGTGCATGAATACCTAAATGAGCTCCCCTTAGTTTCAATAATAAATTATTGGAGTAGTTTAATCTTGGAGCAAACCTCCCTCCACTTGACGAAACAACAACGAAGTTAACATTGACTTTGTTGTTTCTTTGTTGAATCGATGGTGTTTTGCTCCAAGATTATCCAAATCATCATTTATTGTCTATTAAATAGGGCCAACCAAGTGAATATGGAAGCTCTCATGGTCCCTCCCCCCACCCCACTCACATCACTCTCAATTTTCCAATACCTAGTCTATCTACTAGGAAATAGTTGAAAGAAAAACATTAAGATACATAAGGAAACAAATAGAAAATATTCATTCATTCTTTAATTCTTTAATTGTTAGATCCAAAAAATATTTCATTTGAATAAATTTCATCACAAAAAATATGTGTACATAATATGAACAAGGGTGTTCTAATTATGTAACAAGTACAGTCATTCATTATCTGATCTCTTTCACTTTTTTAGGAATTTAGCAAGGATGTTTTCATCCCCTTCAATTGTTATGAGCTCTGTATCTCTTTCTCCTGACACGGGAGAAGATCATAAACTACAATAAGAAAGAAATGTTAATTTAATATTTATAATTATTATTAGTACAAGTGCTTTATTAATAAAAAGAATAGTAGAGTGTTCTTTAACCATTTCAGTAGTGGAGGGAAGAAGATCACTTTTGGACATGGACGTATGTTCCCCCTCTTGTTTGGCCTCATCATAGACATGTTATGGAGTAGAAATAACAATTTTTATAATTAATACACAATTTTCTTTTAAATATTTTTAATTGTAATCCATACTACAATATTTTTTTATAACTCATGAAATACCTCTAGTAATGAGTTGAACATCAATTGCGAGAGGCCCTCCACATTCACTAGGATCATGTGTTCCATTATTACTTTAGACATTTGTATCTACATTTCTTGTCTACTTTTACAATCAAGCACGTTACTTTATGGCCAAAAATAATAATCAATAGATTGTAAAACTAATAATTTATAAATCCTTTTTGTTGCTTTTATTTACCTGAGTATCTAATTGGGTGTTGGAAGGTTTTTTAGACTCGAAGATTATCATACATTCAACCATGACTTGATAGTTGTGCTTGTAATAAATCCTGATGTCTTCCTCCGTGGGAGCCTCTTTTAATTGTGACCCCTTCAATTTTGCATGAGAAAATGAATTTTTCTTCTTTTGTAATATTAAATTAAAATTGTTAAGAATTTATAGTTTGGATGCATATTTTTTTTTATATACTTACAATTTTTGCAGCCAATTTTGAGTAACTTCCCAAGCCAAGATGATGCTACCCATGTTTAGCTATTCTAGCCTTTGTGGCTTTAGATGTATCTAGGGCTTAGTTGTTGCAATGATGATAAAGCATCATAATTACATTATTAAAAGTGCCTCATACATTCATGGTCCTAGTGAGGTCTTCCCTTATTTTTGAAGCTTCTTCTTAATTGCATATGCTATGAGGGATTTCCACTACTTCTCTAGAATCTTTGGAAGGAACTCATACTTATTGTTATTTTGCAAATGAAGCCTATATTGGTCCCACATATTTTTTAAATGTAATCTTTTGTTGGAGGTAACTCTAATTTTGTTGAAGGTACCTTCATCGAACAGGCCAACCATCTTATTCATAAGTTCATCCTTCATCCTGGAACTTTGGGATTTCTAGTTTGTGCAAATGGTGGGCCCAAATGTTTCCAAGGTTAGTTCATACAAGTGTTTATTGAATACATCATTTCCTGCAAAATGATATTATCATTAGTTTAAAATAATCACATAATATACATAAATTTCAATTAGATTGTACTTAATATTTAAAGCACTTCTTAAATACCTAGAAGCTTCTCTAAAATCATGGGGACATGAATTATTCTCGTGGTAGTAACATGGGAAGATCTATGAAAGATCACTTCAAAATGTGTGATAGGATCACACTGTACATCCACAATATCATGTGCATATCTTGGCATATGTTGTTCAGGGGGTATAGATCTTAGTGTGCATTTTTCAAGGGGTGTACTGGTCTCAGTGACTGGTGTGTCACTCATAGGTGAAGAAATGACACTGCTACCAACTCAGGCCCCTGTAGTTGCGCCATGAGGATTGTACTCCCTCGAAAACTGACGTAAAATAAATATTTTTGTAATAAAGGATGAGATAATTAAAATCATAAATAATTGAATCCATATAAATAAATTGGATAATTAAATGAGTTGTTTACGCCATAGTGATAAGTTTATCCCAATACGATTTTGATTTGGCTTATTATCTCTCTTGTATGTGGTTGAATCAAAGTTAAAGAACTAATTTTCTTGTTTAATTTGATTGGAAGCTTCTTTATTGTTTGGATCAAATCGTTCGTGAAAAAATTGCTTCTTCATTAAGCACTTCCTCAGGAGAATTTGTGAACTACTCTAGGAATAGTGCCTTCCAATTGTCATCTTGTTGATCAAATAAGTGTAATTTGTAAATTGTTTCCACCATCCTCAACTATAAAAATTCAAATATTTGAATTTTTTGAAGCATTTTAGATCATTACAAATTTCCATTTTTCACATAAGAGGGGAAGTTTAGACAGTCAAATACTTGCTCTTAAATATTATGATATCTTGAAAGTTCATTATGACACATTAAAAAAAAAAAGAAAATCAAGAAATTCATCCATAATTAATCATCATTATATTTATAATAAAACCACTATTGACATATGTCTAAATTTATATAGAAACTTCATGTTATATCATGACTAATATAAAAGGTTCTAAATTTATAAAAAATTCATTTCATATCATTATATTAATACATGGAACACTCATATGATACAAAGAAGTGTTGAAAGCTACCAAAGAACATGATTTAATTAATTATATTCACAACAAAAAGTGATGATCAAAAAGTCAAATGAAGAGAATTTCAATAACTTTGTTCCTTAAATACAAACTAGAATATTCTTAAATCAAGGGAATTAGAATGTTGAAGTGAATCTCATGGTTATATTATTTTACATACAATGGGAATTAGAATGTTGAAGTGAATCTCATGGTTATATTATTTTACATACAATTACATTGATGTTTAGCTGCTATGAGGTCAATGCATTTTGACCTTAATAAACTTGCCACAATATTATAACCATGACGTATTAAAATTTTTCCTTAACTTACAAGATTTGTGACAATATATTGTAGAATATGACAACCATAACATATAACAGACATTGCTTACAAGTTGGATAAAATAGAATACATGTCGCCCCCATAATAGCAACATTTGTATCTATTTGATAATTGTAATCAATGTGAAAATTTTCCCTTGTAGCTATTGATTTTATGTCACATACAAATACAAATTTTCCTTCACGCCCCTCTAATATGCAATTGGGTTTCTTATTTGTTCTAACAGGCCATGTACTATTTATAAACCCTACAATATTCCTTATTGCTTTTGGCCTTCCATCATTATACATGGTTGCGCCTATAATTTGATAATTATGTTTTAGTTGTATATAATTTGTAGCCATGTGATATCTTTGTATACTTTTGGCATAATGGACTAGCCATACCCAATCATTGTACACGTAAAAAGGTATAATGTACTCGATAAATTCAGTTAATCTTATGTAACATACCTTTACGCCATCCATGGAAAATAGCCCCAAACCATGCAATGATGATGGGGCAATGTGGTATATCCTTTCATTGATAGAAAAATTAGTGTTTATTCCAGGAATATCCTTAGGTACCCATCATTTCACTAGATATTTGTACCTCAAGGGCACCTCAATGTCATCTATGCTCTCAATATCTTAAGAACATGACCCCACTTTAGCAAGAAAAAATTCCATGTGTCTGTGAATTTTCTTCTAATCTTTTCATCTCTAGTTGATCTTCACCTATTAGACGACATATCAAATGTTTGATCAATTTCTTCTATCCTACCTGAACTTCTATTGCTCGATGAAGATAGATATGAAAAATACCTATTTCATTGAATGTCCTATAACACTCCATGAAATGAGAGAAATTTTTAGTGAGTTTCATAATGGATGTTGGGAAATGTATAGAAAAACCACAATAACATTATAATAATACAGGTGACTTATAAGGAAGTTCTTTACATTTAAAATATTCAAGTAGTATTTAAAAACTTGAGAACTATTGTATCTATTCATTCTAACCAATGAGCTTACTCAATAACTTCAGAAATCAACATAATTTGATAACATTTAATCTTCCATCATAAAACAATACCCACATACTTCAATATGTTCAAGAATGTAACTAGCTTTGGTCTTCATAGTTGTAATTTGACTCATTTCATGATGTAATTCTTATGTATCTATCAAAAGAAGAAAGAAAATGCTTTTTGTAAAGCATGGGTTTCATGTTCAAGTCACTTTTTCATTAGCTCTAGCATCCATTGAATGGTCATAGGGGTTTTCATGAGTCAAGAGTCCTTGTCATATTTTAAAAGACCCTTTCAGGCATTTGTATCAAGGAAAGAAAATTTATTTTGAAATTAGAAATGTCTAGAAGGCTCCAAAGACCAAGTCGACCAACTAAGGAAAATTAATCCTAAAGGGGGATAATGGAGCCCATTGGAAAGGATATATAAAGATGGATAATTGAGCTATTAAGAACACATAAAGCACATATCCTTTGTAACACCCTCCTCCCACTTCCACCCAACTAACCATGCCAACTGGGGTAAACATGGAATGAGAGGCTACTATGATCAGACTCAACCTCCTATGTGACCTTAAGGAAGTAAAATCAAAAGAACGTCGCACAGAGTCATCCAACATCATCAACAGAACCCTCAGGAGACAAGTTAGCCACTCAAGAAGCCTATCCTTGGGTCCCATTGTTGTTCTGAAGCTCTTAGGTCACAATCGCTCTCATGCTATTAGAAAGGGAGTGACCAGAGACCTAAAGTCACTCTCATAGGCCTGCATGCCAGCAATTATGGACCAAACTTGTCAGTTATGTGCCAGCAACCCTCGGATTTAGGCCACGTTTTCAGGCCCAGAACCCAGGGCACTACCCAAAATGGAATGAATGCTTTAAATCAATAAAGGTAAAGGAAAAAAATGAAGAAAAATAAATAAACTCAAAAGGACCTTAACTAGATCCCTACTAGCCATGGCAAACATTTCATCAAACATATTGTCAACATGTAACCTATAGGTGTAAACAACAAAATTAAGTGTAGGGATCCCATACTTATTTGAGAATCACTATGAACCATTGTTTCCTCGTGTCGTTTGTTGCATATTCATCTATTATTCCATAAACACATTATCCATTCATATACAAGTAAAAACATGTTGAGAGTCATACATAGATGTTGTCATAAATGTGTATATAACCATCATAATAGGAAAAGAAATACAATAAACATATCAGCCATCAAAATCCATATATACATCAGTACATTTTCACATGAAAATCATGGAAATAAATCTCTCACTAATGAATACAATGGACCAACAGGAGATGGGACTACCACGTTCCACTCGACCATAGATTAGCTTAGCCAAGTCTCTCTTCAGCCAATCACCCTCGTGCCATATTCCAAGCATGAATGTGGGACTCATAGAACACATCAAAAACACTAATCAATGTGGATGCCACTAGATTTTTCCACCTACACCGTGAGGAATTTGAGTGCCTCCTAGTCTCTCAGGATTTACTGTGTATTTGCAGTCTAATCTAGTGATCACTAGGCCCTACACTGAGACATACCCTCCAAGATTTTTCTTGCATTCTATCCCGAAATCACTAGGCCCAAAAGAGAGAAAATCCACCTCTTGGATTTATCATATATCCTTCCATTCACCAACAAGGATTCCTAGGCCCACCGAGGCACACAATCTGGATTTATCACAACCCACAGTCTAGTTTAGGGTTTACTAGGTCAGTGGCTTCATGCATCCTGAGTCTGATTCAGGGACCATTACACCATGTGTTTGTCAATTCAAAGATCCACCCTACTTAGCTTCAAATGAAATCCCATGCATGCCAAATCTAGCAAGGAAAATACACATGAAATTCGATATCTACAATGAATCATGTTGTAGCTACTTGATCCAGCCTTTCCCTGCAGGATATTTGCTTCATATTTCCTTCTTTTCCTTTCTTGCTCCAATGGCAAAGTAATCCAAGAAAACTCTAAGTGTCTAAGGGAATGAGGGAGAGAGATAATAATGAGAGAGCTCCAACATTCAATTGACAAAAGGTTACCAACTGATCCTCAAAAGCCTTTTTATGAATGTGGCTTCTATTTTCTTCATTTTCCATTATTCTCCTTTATTGTCCTCCTCACATGCAACCTGTGACCTTTCACCTTCTTTTTCTCCTAATTCCCATTATTTTCATAAATACTTGTGCCAAAAGAGTCATTTTTCCTTTCTAAAGCCTTAGCCATTGCCTTTGCCATAAAAAAAACCAAAGGAACACCCCATAGGATGTATTTCCCAACATTTAGCTTGGAATAAGTGTCCCATTCATCTGTGGTTATTGTTTTCAACTTTTATTACATGAAATTCTCACCAGGGTTGTTACAAAACCCTACCCCTTGGGGGACACTATCCTTCGTGTTCAATCACTCATATACCTCAACAACCTGTTGAAAGAAGACATACTGCTTATGGAGATTTATAACATAGCTCGATACAATATTTATAATGAAAATCTTGCTCAAGAGAAGAACATCATGACAATATGACAACATACCGCATATTGGAGCTTTATATCACATCTCATTATGATATTTACAATAATCATCCTGCTAAATTCCAATCCACGTGACATCATAATATCATGATAACATAACCACATGATAACATAATAACATCATAACATAACCATAATGACATGAGACCCATACCACATAGTGGAGATTTATAACACAACTCATTACGATATTTACATCCATACACATGGGTACATATAGCTACATCATT
>APFE030666798.1:0-28415 GCA_000404065.3 Pinus taeda | reverse complement strand
GCCAAGGGTGGAACTAACCCTTGTGGATGTTCAACTACTCTCATGACCGTTTAACTTCCATGAATTTTTGACTTACATGACTCTTTGTTCAACAAGTGGGTCTCTTGGAATTCCATGTTGCATCACATTGATTGACAGCAAGCCCATAGTGGAGATGTCAATGACATGACTCGACATGACTTGACATGACAATGTTGGTACATGCGTGTTGCTATTGGAATGCATGTCAAGCTATAGTGTTGTTGGGTGATGGATTTGTTCATGGTTTACCAAGATTCACCTCCACATGGAAAAGTGCACGGAGTCTTCGATGGTCCTTGGTTCACTTGATGAAGCTTTAGCATGTTGTTCCTTTCTTGCATGCTGGAGGGCTTGACAGGCTCATCTGTTCGCGAAGGTGCATGTTCATCGCATGCGTCTTCTTTGCAAGATTTTTTTTGTTCATTCATTAGTGAACCTTTAATTCTGCAAGTGCTCCCTTCGCTCATCCCATTCTTCGTCTTTCCATGTTTGTTGGTGTACCTGTACCTGCAGTCACTCATGACAAGACGACATCAAATCCAAAACCTCTTAGTCTACCCTGACACATGATCATTTTGGATGCAGCTGACCGAGAGAGGAGGCAAGGTTGTGAAGTGGGATGATGGCTTCAGGAACTACTGATGAAAACTACGCAAGAGTCATTGAACGATGGAGACAGGCAATCTGAGACGACAATGACTCTCTGCGAGGTCTGGCTCAGCTGGGAGGTAAAATTGCACAAATTTTTGGATGGATAATCCTGGCTACTGGAAGGCAAGGTAGGTATACTCTACGCATTTTTCTGAACGAACGGGAAGTGGGGATGGACAACTATATTTGCACTATTTTCTAGGGGAACAAGTCAAGCTTCATGAAGGGTCAGCAGGCAGGGATTGCACAATTTTTTGGCGAAGCTGCCTAGGATACTAATATCCAAAACTTCACAATTCCCGAAGGGAAATGCTAGTTAGCTGTTGGGCCACTAACAGCCAAAACTACCCAATTCCTAGAGGGAAATACTAGTTGGCTATTGGAGTCATTGGCAGTAGAAACTGTGCAATTCCTGGAGGGAAATGGTAGCCTACTACTAGGGGCTGTTGATAATATTTGCATAATTTCTAAGTTGAGTTGACTGATGGGAAGTGGAAGGCCTCCTCATGAGAATTGCATAATTTCTTAGATGAACAGTTGGTCAACTATTGGGATGAATCATTGGTAAAAATGTGAAATTTTCTCAGGGAGACAAGGACGGGAACTTAATGTCTATCCGACCTATCTTTGCAATTTCCTCAGTCAGTTGAGCAGGTGAGGTCAGTGGTCTCTACACAATTTTTGAGGGGATTCATTATGAGGGTGACTGCCAGGTCTAACTATTCAGGTGGCCAACATGAGATCTGATTGAATTGCTTTCAAGCAGCGCAACTTGAAAAGACTATCTTGGTGCTTGTGCATTGTTCTGGTTGACAGTTGATCGAGTTGATGGCAAGGTGATGGTCTAGCTGTTAGAGGGGAGTCTAGTTGTCAGAACTTTGAGAAAATTGGCTAAGTGTGTGAATAATTGAAAGATGCATAGGTGAACATATGAACACACACTCATGTGACTTAATAACAAAACGACCAAACCATCCAGACACACATGTTCAACATGACTGACAGACAGTGTAAGTGACAAGTGTGACACTTGTGATTGATCGTTCATTGGTTGAGACAATGCTTGTGCAATAATGAATGTGACTTTGTATGTGAGTGTGAAAAATTCTTTCATAGTGAACACAACAAGCAAATACGAAGCAAACACTTTGAACATAATGATAACATGGTTGCAAGCATGACTTAGACATCAACATGTAGAGACTTGAATGTAATGAAAAAGCAAGGTGGATGTAAAGACTCGCACGAGCTCAAAGAGTGAACCTGAGTGTGTGAAGTCATCAAGTGAAACTCTTCAAGGGAGGCTCTAAAATTGGTGCAGGCCAAAATTTTGGAGGGTGGTTGTAGCCAATACAACACTTAGCGACACATTGGTAGAACTCCAACTTCTCTATTTCGGTCCATTGCTAGCATAGAGGATTGGTCTTTCGGGGAGTATTGAATCAATGTATGGTTACTTAGGTTTCCCCACTTACCCTATGGACATACATGGTTCACCCTTTTCCACTCAGTCAAACACAATCAAAAGCTCAGCTTAGATATCAGTGTTTCAAATCTGGGAAGGGTAGTTTAGCTCATGAGTTGAAGATTTTTAGAGTATAATTTTCCATCTCTAGTGTTGCTCCACTGTCAGCAGGCCTGGACAGTACCCTGGAATAGTCACGTAGGAACACGTACATTTCTCCACTACCAGCGAGCCTGGTCAGTGCCTTGATGGAGTTGCATGCTTCACCTCTCTATGCAGAAAGCCTTTCTCTTCTTTCGCCTTTGTATTTTTCAAGAGGATTATGCATAATAACTTATTTATTTTTTGGGGGGAAGAGGGGATCCTAAATTACTGAGAGCATAAGGGGTTGTTCCTTCAGAGAAGCATGTAAGACTTCTGGCATAGGTTTGCTTGTTATATTTCCCCCTTCTTCGTTTCTACTAGTTGGATGAGCTTGAACACACAAAACAAAAGGCTAAGTACAAGCATGGGGCTTCCTAGTGTGGACACAGGTTCATGGTTGGGTCAAAACTTCCCTTGCAAACGGTTTATATTTTTCGTCAGGACTTCATTGGCCAAAAGTTACAACCAAGCATAGAGAATATGGACACAATATTGGCCAAGTGTTGTAGTGTCACAAGTTTCCTCAAATTTCAGGCACATACTCTATTCAACAGCCAGGCAACACTTATTTTCGGAAACAAAAATAGTAATATATCAAACAAACAAATCAAACATGAACAAAAAATAGTAAGAAAAATAAAACAAGTAAAAAGCAAAGATAATAAGCAAAACAAACCAAATGATACAGCAAGAAGCAAGCAAAATATGTACATGGTATAGGCATGGCCCGATCTATTGAAAATAATGCCTGATAACTTGGCCATTTGCAACAGGGTTGTCAATCCTCCTGCCCAGTGATTGCAAATGATACATGTGTGGGCCAAGCCTCTTGTAGACCAGTTCAAGTACACTAGGCTTTGCTACTGGAACCTAGTGGCATTCTAGAAGACCTTCAAGTGAAGACAACACCATTGTTTCAGGTATTGTGTGCAACATGGGTTCAGATGATGGCACGGGGTAGTTGTTTTTATCCCAGGAGGGGTTAAATTTTCTGAAGTCAATGTGTAAGTGAATTTTCCTAGATTTCTTACGTGTAAGATTTAAATTAGAAAACCAAGTATGATGATGTACTTTGCAAGTAATCTAAACACTTAAAATGTTAGTCAATATTTTCGGTGAAAGGAGTGCAAAAGACATGTATGTGTTACATGTTCTTTGCTGCAATGGCTTGTCTCCTCCTTTACATGGGATCTCATGTTAGATTGCTCACGTGTAGTGTGTGCTTAGATCATCATCTACTCGTGTAGACCCATCCTGGTACTGTTTGATCAAGTAGTCAACAATTTGTCATTGTTGTAGTGTGTATCTTGTACCAGGATTGGTTGTCTTCGGATCATGGTAGGTTCCCAAGTTTCTTTGTTCATTCGTAGTGTTGGTATTTTGTGTGTTCATCATGAGTGCTTCATACTCAACATCATTGTTTGTGCCTTCGAACTTCAAAAGGCTAGACATCCTACAGTGTTCATTGTTTTGGATTACTAAGATACACTTGGTCCTTAAGCCATCATGTGTTCCCGATTTGTTAAGAATCATGGCCCACAACTTGTATGTATATGAATAGTTCGACGTGCTAGTACTGAAGCTACTACCATTTTTTCTACTACTGCTACTATCAAAAAAAAAAAAATTGTGAAAGTTTCATTATCATCAGTTGGATGAGGAAGGATTCCCACTTGCTTGTCTAATGAGGTTGGAGCTAGCCATGCAGGATAACACTCCAATGACTTTTCCAGGAGGCAGTTGTCAAACATGAGTTTTGTGAAGGCCAATAGTTTTTTCTCGCTATTAAGGGGAGTCACATTGTGTTTTATATACCTCTTGGATAACACCCAGGGTTGGTTGCATCTACCTTTGTACATAAGCCACATGTGAGACCAGTCTATAGAAAAATATCCATCTTCCTTGTTGGACTAGTCTTCACTGAGTAGTAGGCCATATACTTCCGGTATGTCCACAACAACTATGTTGATGCATTGTTGGACTTGACTGTCATGGGATAGTAGAATGATCACATCTCAAAGTTCACCAATGGATGGTACTGAGGTTCTGTCAACTTGGATGATTCTTGTGGATGTTTTTCTCTATCGTGCATTGATCTTCTTATCAATGGAGGTCGGCATGATGTTGGTTATTGCGCCCTTATCAACGAAGCAGTTGTGAACATTATAGTTGAAAACTTCAAGTGAAAGCAGGAATGGGGGGAAATGTGAGTTTTCTTCCTCCATCCTGAGTGTATTGAGCACAATAGATAATGATCCAAGAGGTGTGCATGCTCCCTTCCTGGTAGAGGCTGCATTGTCCACTACTGTTTGCCCCAATGCTTGTAGCAAGATATCTCGTTGACTCTAGACTTTGGCTAACTCGAAAAAATTGATTTTCACTCAAGTTTTCTCCATGTCATCGACTATGTTGTAGTCGAATGGTGGTAGATTCACCGAGGTGTCCGGGATGGAACGAATGTTCATGTTGTCCAACGGAGCATTCTGCAACTTTCTAGTCATGGATGTACTCTTATCCCCCACTATCTTCCCAAACTTTATTTGTGTTTGTTGTTTTGAGACAGCTAGTGGATCGACCTTCTTTATCAGTTTTCTCACTTTATCTTTCATTTCTTGAAGTGTAAGGGGAGCCCCTTTACTCCTAATATTCTAACGATCATTTTTCTTTTGGGGCTACTTCTCGGTGCTCATCTTCGAGATTATTTGTGAGCACCGATACGTGTTCACCACATGCCCAGAACTTGTTGTTTCATCAGGTGCAACCTCTTTGCTATCATCAGTGTCTTTCGGCTACTCCTGCATATCACCTTCCACATTGAGTGTATGATTGCAGACAAAGGTAACGACTTGCTTCCAATCTTAACAAGAATTCTCGAGGTGGAACTCTTCATGGAAGGAACATAAATTAGGATCAACACACTAATCGAGTTGGAACACAACCTTCTACGCAAATTTGAAAGTGAGCTGGTTATTGCTTGACGAGTCGGTTGATGAGATGTTTCCCTATCTCTGTCTAGGCAGATGGCTACTTGTGAATGCGTATGTTTTCCATTGCTTGAGTTCGAACATTTCAGTGGTCAAGTTCTTGAAAAGGCGACCTAGGGTCTCAATATCAGTTTCTTCCTTGTCTCTAACCTTGCTTGCCGTGTCTTGGGGCTCTCTCCTCACATCCTTGGAATCTTTCGTTGATTCATCATCCTTGATGACTCCAATTGCACGCAAGTCCTTTTCAATAGCAATAGCATCTTCACAACTTTCTAAAAATGTTGGCTTCTGTTGAGGCCTCAAAAATTCGTGGCAACAACAAGGGGGATAACCACCTAGTCCGAACCTTAGAGTAGCTCCTTTTCCATTTGGGATAGTGGCTCCAATTGGATATGATGGGAGTAGTTTCCCAGTTTTTTTGGTTTATATGATTTGTGGGATTTTCCTAATGATTTGTAAAAGAATAACTAGAAATTAACACAACTTTATTTTAAGATGCAAAACTTTAAAGAAAATCTATTTTAATCTAACTCAGGGTATTTATGGTTTTATGAGATATAAAAAGATGTCTATGTAATCTATGGTGACATAGATCAATCGCAGACTATATAGATTTAATATATTGTAAGATGATTCCTTTGAGAAAATAGCTAATCAAAAGAATCGTGAAAAACATATCGCATATTCTAATGACCATATATAAAATAGGACATTCTCTATTCTGATATTGTACAATAGTGTAACTGATACTTCAAACATGGATGGCATATTTCATACATAATTCATGTAGGATAAACTTATCACTAATACTAGAACAAAGATTTAGCAAACATGATAATAGTACCAAATGTGTACTATTCTTCTCATTTGACTAGTGACAATAGGCCATAATCAATATTCTACCAATAAGTATCCCAAAGAATACAATAGTGCATCAACAGTGATAAAAAAAAAGATATTTGATTGAAAA
Organism: Pinus taeda; assembly: GCA_000404065.3. Classification (NCBI taxonomy): domain Eukaryota; kingdom Viridiplantae; phylum Streptophyta; class Pinopsida; order Pinales; family Pinaceae; genus Pinus; species Pinus taeda. The sequence continues at coordinate 22,180 of APFE030666798.1, read as the reverse complement.
GACCATGTTTCATGATTCCATCAAGGCATCTACAAAATTATGATAGCACATTCTTTGTAAATGTTCTTAATATAATTTTGGACCCTTCTCTAAATGCAGGAGAAAGGTTTAAATACTATTCTTAGTTAACTAAAAATAACTTATACAAAAATATCTATGACGAGGTTTCAAACAACCTTCCTCGTTCCTAGTATCCAACTTTCCAAAAATAAAACTACTAAAAAATGACTCAAATCTTGATTGATTAATCACTGCTGCCAGCATTGCCTCTCAGCTCACAAATATCGGACATTGGCCTGACTTGTGGCAGCATCCTGAATTGTGTTCTGAACTACCCTACAAATATAGCATCATGTAAAGGTGGCAGCATTCTCTGTACTAAATCCAAGGAAAAATTCAAGGTCATGATCTGACTATGTGGTTTGACCAAAAGTTTCCATACTGCTTCCTAGTTGATTTTTGACAGCCCCTCAATTGTTTCCTTCTTTAGTTGACTCTTATTCTTCCAATTCTCATCTAATTATTTAAGATCAGGAAGTGTTTTTGAATCACCTTCCTTTATAAGGTTAGAGGTGTGCAACATGTGATTTATTGTTATGACAATGCTCTTCGAAATACCCGATGCTCTGGCTGTTGCTAGTTTGGCCTGTTTCACCTATGAGTCCCAATACATGAATAGAATATCTTTATGCCTTTCATTGATCTTCGGGATACTTGAACTTTTCCCTTCATCTGAATCTTGTCATTCAATATAATAAGAGATCTTAGAATTGAGTTCATTGAACTCAATTCTTTGATCAATTATGATGTTTATTAACTGTTCACTAGTATCCAAAGATGGAATGATATTTGATATATGTTGGAGGAAGAGCTACTTTTTCTTTGTCAGTAAAGTATTTAGTGTCAAAGCTTCATTAATGAATTCCTCTACAGTAGGAATATCCTTATAATTTTCTAGGTCATTGTTTAACTATTGGATCTATTTATTTTTAGTAGATAAATAATTTTCATGACTTATTTTTAGTACTTCCATATCCTATTGTAGCTTATGTAAATGTTCCTCCGCTTGACAGTTCACGATGGCTCCTTCTTCATCTAACTATCATAGTAATAATGTAATCTGGTCATCCTTTTATTTAATCGAAACCGAGACTTTGGTTGCTTTGTCAATTGTTATTGTAGCATAGGCTTTGGCAAATTAAGATTGTCGAGTCAAATGTTTAGTTGAATTTATTTGTGTGTCCTTCCATAGAACATCCATAAATTCATGTTCTGAGAGAGTTTCAATTCTCCTCCTCTTCCTCTATCTTTTCACAACAACTTTATGAAGAGGGTTGTAAAAGATGTCTAGAGGGGGACATCTGTTACATTGAAAACAATTTCAGTAGTTGGATCTGCATGGATTTCCTACGTATCTTGGAAACTTGTTTTTGGACATTCAGTGGTCACTACTGCTATTTTCTCTGGCAGGATCTCAAATCCTGTAGTTTCTTTTGTTGATGACACCTTAGGGGTGTCATGTAGTTTTTCATTGAATGCATCCCACAACTTTTCAAATTCATTTGCTTCTGCTCCTTGCTCTAGTGACGTGCTTGGCTTATTCTACTTCTAAGACTGGGTTTCAATTATATGATCATTAATCCAAAATTCTTGTGGGAGGTATTCTAACCTTTTTCCTTTAAACTCCTGGAATAATTTGAATTTCTTTGTGTCGAAATTTGTCTTGGCTACATTCATAATCTACTCAAATTCCTTTGAAAAATTCCAATAAATCTTCAAACTCATCAACTGCATGAGTTATAGGTCTGATCTTAACTAAAAGGGTGAATTTGTTTGCTATCTGTTGTGGATCAAAAGGCCTAGCCAGTAGAATGGGGAGCTTTAATGACTACATATGTTGATACTCTTTATATGCATGACCATAGTTAAGAAGGGTAAATCACCCACGCTGAAGGGGAAAATTTTGCCATAAAGATTTCTTCATTTCCCTCAATGTTTTTGTGAGGCAATTTCCTACTGTTTGGTATGCTACTTCTCTTGCTAGTAATTTATTTGATGTATACATAGGGAGGACATGCGGGAATGTTTGGCTACCAAATATCTTGATATAGTAGAAGGATTCTTCAAGAAAATACCTTCCAATTGCTTGGAGGTCTATGATAGCTTCTTTTGTGAATCTCGGACATCATCTATTAAAAACTAATTGATGTAAGGGAAGAACAACTCCCTGGCATATTTGGTGAAAATGTGGATTATAGTCTTGTTCCCACATTTTCTTATAACTTAGGAAGATAGGAGTATGATCATTGGTAGTCCATTTCCAACCCATGGTTGGAAAATGAGTGCAAAGCAAACAACATCTAAGATATATGCAAAAATGAAGAATTGGGGAACTGCTCTAGAGGAGGCAACCTTGGTTTGGTGATATTCAGTAATCACTTTGGCCAAATTCTCAAACATAATGGTTTCCCAATTCATAATTTGAGAATTAACACAAGCCTCAATTAATGGAACCCAATTGATCGAGAATTTAGAATTATCAGGGAGGCCATACAACCTACATAACATAGAGTTTGCAAAATTATAAGGATTGGCCAAAGAAGCAATGGGGTACATACCTGTTTTATATTGTTTGAATTTATTTTCTCTTCTCCTCCATTCTTGTATCATTTGAAATGGGTCTTTGTTTTCCTTTACAAACTTTGCAACAAATTGTTTGTCATAAATGTCCTAGGCATCGAGTAGCTTGTACATTTGTTGTAAATCTTCGGTTCTGAAAGAACCCAAGGCTATATTTTTAGCTATCTTGATAAGTCATCTTCGACTTCTGTATTATCTACTATCCATCTTATCATATCTATGTACGGCAAGAGTCTAGCCCTTGCTACTATTCGTTGAAGGAAAGAGCATGCCACATCTTTGAACTGCACTCCTGATGGTTCTGTGTTGTCAGTAGTTGGACGAACATCTGTTACTTCAGGGTTTTCATTCTCCAGCGTAGTATAGATAGTCTGCCATGTAGTGGTACCTCCATCTACAAGACATATTGTATTTGTAAAAATGGACAACATCTTTGTGCTTACAGTTTCTGCGATAGACTACTTGGTATGCTTTTGCATCACCTTTCGAATGGACATCATTTGAGTGGAGTTCCTATTAAAACCTACAACAATTAATTGTTGCGTAAAATAAAATATTTGATGAAATGATTGAACTTTGTGAGAAAATATCCAGGAATGAGTTCAGCATTAATTAACCATAACGAACACCACGATTACATGCATAGGGATGATAACCGTATTAACTCATTATGACTTGACTCGTGCTCGACTCAAAAACACTTATTAAACAACTATCAAATCCGTCGCATCGGATACTTTAAGCTATCGTGCAAATGAAACTTTGTTTTATGGATCTTGTGATCTATGATATGCAATATCACAAAATCGTAAGATCGCAATATCGGGGTTTTGATAAGTAACATTTAAGCTACTAACATAATATCCTCTGATGTGAAATATGTGATCGGGATGTCACATACAAAGTTAAATCGCAAGTCGAATATTGGTATTTTTTGAATGTGCTTAACTTTTCTACTAAGGAATCATGTGATTTGTGATTTACAATGAGGACTTTAATATGTTTAAAAAGGGTTTTTGAAAAGAGACAATTCTCTAAAAGTTCGCATTTTATTCACAAATCGGGGAAAATTTTAATTTAAAAGGGTCCCTATTTGTATTATACATAATAAAAATGGGGGGGTTGTTGCATATCACAACAATTGGTGATTCACTTGGGAAAAGTAGCTAACTCTGGTTATTTCTTTGACATTTCTCAGACTTTCAAAACACGAAAATTTGCGAAAAATAAGAATTGTATGGTTCATAAATAAAACTGTGTCTCTATGGAATATAAAGTATTCACTTATCTCACATCCTTTCTTACTCGACACTTTAGGTGATAAAACATGAATGTATGTATCAGTCAATACTTAGATTTTATAAAGATAAAGTAGGTATTCTCTTAAAATTGGCTTTATATATTTTTACTCATTTATCATAGATAGAGCCTTTACTACCAACAAGCGTTCATAGCCTTGATAGAGTTATATTTTAACCAACAATGACTCATAGTCCCATCTGAAATTGATTCCCAATTTCAAAATTTAATCAAAATTTTATTCAAACTCCTTTTACTTGGAACTTGTCTATTTTTTATGGCACTTTTTCCTTTAAATATCCTTAAAATCCATTGTCTTGGCTTGGTGACCTAATGGTAACAATGTCATTCAATGGTTATAATTTAAACTGAACAAACTAGCTTGTCATGAGACCCCTTGCCTTTTGATTGTCTTAATCTAGAGCTATTACCCTATTATGATATGCAGTCTTGGTAATATCAATCTGAATTATTTTCCTATGATCATGATAAACAAGATTGTGATGAGATTTATTATCTTTTAAGTGTTTTTTTGAATATTTTTAACTACATTGTGAAAAAGGAAAATTTTATCAAATGGGGTGAATCATTGGCTCATTTAAGAGTTATGGATGATAATTATAGCGTTTGTAATGTCATTCACTAGTTATAATTTAAACTGAACAAGCTAGCTCGTCATGAGACCGCTTGCCTTTTGATTGTTTTAATCAAGAGCTATTACCCTGTTATGATATGCAGTCTTGGTAATATCAGTCTGAATTATTTTCCTGTCATCATGATAAACAAGCTCGCGATGAGATTTATTATCTTTTAAGTGTTTTTTGAATATTTTTAATTACATTGTGAAAAAAGAAAATTTTATCAGATGGGGTGAATCATTGGCTCATTTAAGAGTTATGGATGATAATTATAGAGTTTGTAAATACATTTTTTGCAGAGAATCCTTGCTAAGTTACTGGTTCTTTTCTTGACTGCTACAAAATCATCTATACTTTAGAAAATGAAGAGTCTTTTCAGAAACTAAATGCCTTTAGTAAATTCATAATTTTCCCAAAAGAGATACTATTCAATATTTATTTTCCTAAAACTTAAAATCGTAAAACTAACGATTATCTTCTAAGAAAAGTATTTTTTAAGAATTTCCCTGTTTAGAGGTAAAGGGTCTTTTCTACCATACAAATCTTGTAACAAAAAGGTTGATGAGCCTAATTTTCCCATCATTTGAAATGGACCAAGCCACAGTCTTTGGAATTTTGTATGTTTACCTTTTTCCTCATGTGCCTTATCCCATTTCAAAACAAGATATCCAATTTCAAAAGTTCTTGGGCTGGTGGATGTTGTATCAAATGAAGCTTTAACTATCTATTGATGATGAGCATGTGTTTCTTTATCTTTCTCCCTTTGTTCTTCTAATTTAAGGATTTGACCATGTCTAAGTTGAAGAGAAGAAGAAGGGTTTTCATTAATAAACTGAACTAAAGCAATAATTTAAGGAACTGGTATTGTTATGTTTGTGGGTAGAATTGCTTCTTTCCCATAAAACAATACAAATGGAGAAGTACCTATTGAGGCTTTATTAGTGATTCTATCTGCCCAAAGAGAAAATATTAGTGTTTTATGCTTGCTCTTATGATTTTGCTCTACAATTCATTTGATAATTCTAATCAAGTTCTTGTTTTTATATTCAGCTAAATTGATACTTTCGGATAATAGTTAGCTGAGTATTTAAGTTTAAAACCTCTTTTCAAAGCAAAATCTAACATAGCATTTCTGGAGAAGTAAGATGCATTATCAAACATTAAAGTTAGTGGGATACCAAACCTAGTAATTATAAACAAATCAATGAAATCCATAATGCTTTGGGTGTTAAATACCTTCAATTGGATAGCTTCTACCCACTTTGTAAAATAATTAGTTGCAGTTAGAATATACTTATGTTGTTTCGATAAGGTTTCAATTATTTCACCAATAATATCTAACTCAAATTGTTGAAATGGTTGTTGTATATTTATTGGCTGCAACGGGAGTGTTTCTTTCCTTTCTCTTGCTACTTCGGTTTGACATGCTTTTCATTTTCTCGCATATACATGTGCATATTTAAAAAGGATTGGCAAATAGTACCCGACATGAAGAATTTTATGTGCTGTGGTATTTCCTCTGAAATGACCTCTAGCTGGCCCGTATTGTAATTCCTGCATCACCTTTTTAGCTTCAGGTTTCTCAAAACATCTTAATAATACAACATCATAGTTTCTTCTAAATAAAACATTATCAATTAATTGATATTGATTTTGTTTAAGCCTTAGAACACGCTTAGCTGTATATTTGAGATGCAATGGAGCATGCCAATTTTCAAGAAAAATTTCAGATTAGCGTATTATGATTCAGAATAGTTGAGGCTTACCTGAGATACTTGCACTTCTGTAGATTGATCGTCCTTTGTTGGTAAATGAGAGGCTCCGGTTAACATTCTACAAAAACCTTGACCTTTAATAATTTTAGTAGGATGTATTTCTACATCATATTCTTGAAGTGTAGTAACCCAAGTTTCTCTTTCCTCTCCTACTTCTCATTGGATTAGAAACTGCCTTACAGCGGGGTAAGGGACTATTATCTTAGTGTGTGCTTTTAGGAGGAAAGGTATAAAATGTTTTAAAGTTTTAAATACATCAAAGGCCTATTTCTCCACAGTTGAATAATTGTTCAGCACCTTGTAATGTAGAACTAAAAAATGAAATTGGTGCTTCAACATTTTGATCATTTAGTTGTGTCAAAACTGTTGTGTAAGAGGTATCAGAAGAGAATGTGTATAATACAAATGGTTTTAGGAATTTCGGAGCTATTAAGAAAGTAGCCTCAATGATGGATTTCTTTATTAACTCAAAAGAATCTTTCTCACCTTTTCCCCATTTAAAATTTGCATTTTTTCAGATCGTTGACAAAATTAATAATTTTGATACAAAACTCAGGAATAATTTTTTTTACAAAATTAATTTGTCCTAAAAATGATTGCACCGTTTTTTTGTTATGAGGCAGGGAAATGTTTTCAATTTCATGAATCCTGTTGGGATCAATATAGATTCCTTTCTTAGATACCACGAATACTAATAATTTACCTTCTATCAAGGCGAAATAAGATTTTCTAGGATTCAAAGAAATGCCAAATTTCTCACATCTCTCAAAGGTTTGTTTTAGGTGACTGATATGGTTGTTTCTATTTTTAGAATAGACAGTGATGTCATCTAAATATATTACAACTGACTTGTTGATTAGTCCACTAAAATCTATGTCCACAACACGTTGAAATGTAGCACCAACATTAATCAATCCAAATGGCATCTTTTGATATGCATATGTTTCCCACTTTGTTCTAAATGTAGTCTTTAATCTAACATCTAGATGAACCATAATTTGATTGTAACTTGAAAATCCATCAAGAAATGACATCAATTCAAAACCTGCAACTGATTGCAGGATCTGCTCCATAGTAGGCAAAGGATAATTATCTTTTTGGCAAGATTTATTCAAATTTCTAAAATCTGTGCAAATCCTAATGTCTCCATTCTTTTTTCTCGTAGGAACCATGTTTGACACCCATTTTGAATGTTTAACAAGGAAAATGATTTTGGCTTTAAGAATTTTATTGATTTCAGACTTAATTTGAATTTCTAAGTTTGGGTGGATCTTCCTAAGCTTCTGTTGGACAGGCTTTCCATTTGAAATCATGGGTATAGTATGTTGCATTATAGAAGTATCATATGTTTTGAGATCTGAATAATCCTAGGCAAAGACACGTATATTTTCTTAGCAATTTAATGAATGACATCCTTTCATCGGGTGTTAAGCCCAAACCTAGGTTTAAGTTCTGAGGCTTTTCAGGTGTACCAATATTAATCAACTCAAATCTTAGAGTAGAACTCTATGTTTTTGAATCGGTAGTATTTTTAAACCTATCTTTTAAATCATAGGGATCTTCCATCTTGACTATAGATTTTGGAATTGGATTTTCATCCTGTTTATTTTGAATCTATATATCATGTTCATTGTCATCTACAATTTGACCTTCATAAGATCCATCTGATGAAATAAAGTCGATTATATTTGTATCATCATTAAACGCTCTCCAATTTGTTATGTTGTCTGGAATGGAAGGCCTAAAAATTAACTCAATCCAAAATCTATCTGGACTAAATTATTCTGACGATATCGATTTAGATGCTACATTGGCAAGTAAATCAGCACTTGCGTTTTGTAACCTAGGGATTGTCGAAATATTAAATGCAAATAAATGAGAAGTGAGGTCCTGAGCTAATGCTTGATAATATTTCAGGTGTCCAAAAATACAATGAATTGTTTCCCTGACTTGCTTAACAATTATTTCAGAGCCCCCATATACCTACAAATATTTAACATTTAATCCAATGGCTTTGTACAAGCCTTGGATCAACGCTTCATATTTAGCAATATTGTTCGTGCATTGAAATTCAAGTCTACAAGCTAACATTGTTTTCACTCCTTGTGAATTGATTAAAATGCAACTTGCTCCTACACCATCATCTGATTTTGATCCATCAAATTATAGAGACCAGAATAAAGAATGATCTAAAGTTTTATTACTAAAATTAATACATTTAGAAGTGTCTGATTAAGAAAAAATTTCAACTTAAGAAGTAACAGTATTTTTTGGGAAAGGTGAGGTTTGGGAATTGAATGAGCCAAGGAATGATTTAGTAGAATAATTTCCAATAATATTATTAGTGAAAATCAATGGATCGTTTGCTCCTTCTAATTCAGTGACTGTATGTTTCATGAACTTTTCATGATCAACTCTAATTTGATTTAGTTTACCATTATATGGTAACCACATGTGTGACCAATTGGTTGTGAAATATCCATGTAGTTTCTCAAACCAATCCTTGCTTGAAATTAGACCATAAAATTCAGGGATGTCTACTACTAAGAAATCAATCACTTGTAGTATCTTTGGGTTGGATGATAATCTAATTGATACTAATAACATTTCTCCAACAACGTTGACTTTTGTTCTGTCTAATTGGACTATATGCACAACAAATTTTTGAGGGATAACGTTAAGTTTTGTGCACACATATCTTGGCATGATATTCAAAGAAGCTCCTGAATCAATGAGACAATTACGAACATTTTTATTAAAAATTTCATAAGTCAAAAGGAAAGGAGGAGTGTGAGACTTAGATCTATCACCAATCAACATAAGATCATATAGGCTTACCTTGTTTGAAGTTGAGGGAGGTTTTCTCATACCTTTGTCAACTTGGGTTATAGCTGGTGGTGGCATGGGATCTACAGGAAATGCCTTAAGCTCTCTCAGTAAGATTTTTTGTTGTTGTTTCAATTTGGTAATTTCATATAATGAAATGTTTGTTTTATTCTTTTTTCATGTCTTCAACTATATTATATTCCACTATATTTGAAACTATCAAAGTTTTAGAAGTATCCAGGGGAATAGGATCAGTTTGAACAATTTTAATTTTTTATTCACTGTTTTCTCCTTTGTTGGAGGAGATTTCTATTTCTGAACTGGTAAAGTTGAGTCAACAGACATTTTTCTCCCTTTAGATATGGGCATAGCTTCTCTTTCTTCTTTGGTGGGAAGAATCAAGTCCCATAACCCATTCAATTCGACTTCTTCTTTATGTTCTATTTCTTCTTCAGTTGCTGAGGCATCTTCAACATCTTGATCTAATTCAGCACTTGAAATCACATTCAGAGGCTGAGATGATGAAGCAAGACTTCTATTATATGAGTGATATGGTTTCTTAGGAACTGAAGATTCAGCTACTTGTTTCTTTCTTTGAATCATATCATTTGACATAGTTTTCAAGAATTTTTGAAGACCTTGGAGATCGAATGGATCCTTTGGGGTTTTCTGTTTTGATTCTTGGCTAAAAGTCACCTTTTTAGATTTCTTATATTCCATCTCATATCGTTTTTCTAAGGCTAAAATTCTCTTTTCTACAAAAAGGGTTTCCTTCATGTTTTCAAAGAGAGTAGCCTTATTGGCTCTATCTAAAAAAATGGCTATATTAGAAGGTAAAGCAGAAATGTACCACTCTATTTGTACATCAACAATAGGTTTAGAAGCAGTTAGGATTTTGTTTAATAACTTGTTAAATCTGGAATTGAAATCTTTGATCCTTTCACCTTAATTTTTTTTTAGGTTAGAGAGAGCATTGATTAAAGATGCCATAGTTCTATCATCTCCAAATTTTGCAACAAATAGCTGTTCAAAAGTTACCCAATCTGTTATAGTTCCCGCTAGAAGAGAAAAATATCAGGATCCTGTAGATCCTTTAAGAGTATAGGGAAAAATTCTCACTACAGTATCTTCTTGCGCAACCCCATTCAAATTCATGGCCAACATAAAATCATTTATGTATTCTTCAGCTGGAAGACCATCATCTAGATTGTATTTGGGTAACCATTTCTCTGGATGATCTGGGAGAGGATGTGGGTATGAAAACAACACAACACCAGGATTAGTCCAAGGCTAATTAGCTATAACTTGAGTTAGGATTTGAGAAGATATAGAAGCAGATCTAGAAGTAGTGGGTATGGATGTAGAACTTCCAACTAGACTAGTACTACTTGTGGTAGTACTAATTGTTTGAGTGGAAGAAATGGAAAGATGAGAGGATGTGAATGGAGGTGTAGTGAATGAAGGAGTAAATGGAAGGGAATTTGATAAGACCTCACTTGTATCAGACTTAGATCGAGACACAGGAACTTTCTTATGCTGTGAATGTATTGGAAACTCAAAGGGAGGTATTACAAGTTTATCACTTTTGATCATGTTAGGATACCAGTTTCTCTAAACTGAGAAGTAATACTTTCTTTAGAAACTTCAGTTTTATCAGGCTTCTCAGCAGAAATAGATATTCATTCTAATTTATGAAGTAAGGACTGAACTTCAGGGTATTCTGAATTATATTTAGAAGAAGTGTCGAGATACTTCAGAAGATGAGGGGGAGGTTTCTACAACTCCTGACTTCTAAGTGGGTGACTTATAACGTGCTTGAGAAGTTGTAGAATTTTTTGATGGGGATTGACTCTTATGAAAGCTTCAAGTTTGAGATTTATATTTACATGCCATTCATAGTTGGGGCCCTCCTTCTAGTGCCAAAAATGTTGAGGCCTCAGAAATTTGTGGCAACAACAAGGGGGATAACCACCTAGTCTAGATCTTAAAGAAACTCCTTTTCCGTTTGGTATAGTCACTCCGACTGGATATGGTGGGACCAATTTCCCAATGTTTTGGGTTTATATGATTTGTGGGATTTTCCTAATGATTTGCAAAAGAATAACTAGAAATTAACACAACTTTATTCTAAGATGCAAAACTTTGAAGTAAATCTATTTTAATATAACCCGGGGTATTGTTGGTTTTATGCGATATGTTAGGCCCCTATACTACTAGTGTAACCCCATATTATTATTAGTACAACCCCCTTATTATATTGTTGTACCCATGTAGTCCCCATATTGTTACTATTGTGCCCTTACATTATTATTGTTATGTCAGCTCTGATTATATTATGACCCCTTACACTCCTATATATAGAAAGGAGGTCTTTTCATTTGTATCATCCAAGAATGGTTCATTTGTGTAATGTAAAGGAGGTTTCCCCTTCGAAGAGGCTTATTTCTAAGGCATTCATCTATCTTTTCTATATTTTTGTGAGCTTGTTTCATAACATTTGGTATCAGAGCTTTGGATTCTAGGGTTTCGCTGCTCTAAACATGTCATCATGGAATTTTCACTATAGCTTATTTTCTGTGGCGTTTCAAAAGCAAAAGAAAAAAACCCATTTGAGGCGAAATCACTTTGAATCTTGAATCCGAATTTAAGATCTTGTATCGCTACATTTTCAGAGATATGATCTGAGATAGTTAGAGTTTGTTCAAGCTCCAGAATTTCATCTAAAACTGGTCATTGTGGAATTTTCGCTATAACGTTTTCTCTATGAAGTTGCAGAAGCTAAAAAAAAAAAAAAACATTTGAGAAGGAATTGGTCTAAACCTCAGGTTTGAATCACAGATCTTGTCTTGCTATATTTTCGGATATATTATCTGTGGAAGTTAGTGTTTTTATAGTCTCTCCAATTACTTCCTAAACATGTGACCTTAGGAAAATTGTTATAATTATCTGTCTGAGAATCGTATTGAAATTTCATAAGAAGTTATGGAAATAGGACAAATAGTAGTTTTTTGTGTATATGTCTCAGATGTGAAGGTCAAAATAGTGACACGTGGCACTTCATACAATTCTACTCTTCTGAAAAGGTATATAATTAGGTCATCTTAAGAGATTGTCCATAACTCTTTGTTGGAGAACCCAAGTTTGATTATATTGGTGACATTGGAAGGAGGATGCGAAGGGTTACTGTAGATCGCGATTCCAAAACTCAAGGATCTGGTCTTACAAAGTTACAGTCCTTTCAAGAACGAGCTCCTAAAATCAAGAAAACTCGAGATGAGGAAGTTAGATGGCAAGGATCTGGTAAATTAGATACTACAAATGGAGAAATATTTTGATCTACATGGTGTACCACTGTTACAAAAGGTATGTATTGCATCTAATTATTTTGAACCATATCAATTTTTATGGTATAAAGGGCTTTGTTCTTATAAACCACTTGTTACGTGGTCAATTTTGACGAAGGAAATGATAGCACATTATGAGGATACAAAGAGAAACACCTTCTTTAGCCAATTGATAAATCTCAAACAAAAGTGTTCAATGGTAGAGAACATTGATGACATTCAGAAATTGAATATAAGGAAAAATGATATTCCAGAGAAGCAAAGGATTGATGTCTCCATAGGGACTTTAAAGGATAACATTCAACATGAGGTTCATCTTTGGGAACATGATTCATTAGAGAATTCATTCAGGTTGGAAAGAAAAGTGGAAAGAAAGATGGATGTGTTTTTTTCTCCTAGCCTTCTAGAACCTACAATGTTGACACCACAACAATTGGAAGAAAAAAGAGCAAAAGGGCTTCGTTACAATTGTGATAACAAATGCATTAAAGGTCATAAGTGTGCTAAGAAGAAATTATTTTACATGGAATTTTGAAGAGGATGAAGAAAAGGATTAAGAAACGTCAAAAGAATAGGATATACACCAGGAACCAACCTCGAAGAAAGAAGAAATGAATCTGACCATATTTTGTAAAGCATTGGCAAGAATTACCACTCCTCAAACTCTCAAGATAGAAGGAGATATCAAGAAGAAAAAAGTTCAATAAGCGAAAGATCACATTGAGAAAGAAGAAATGAATCTGACCATATCTTGTAATGCATTGGTTGGAATTACCACTCCTCAAACTATCAAGATAGAAGGACATATCAAGAAGAAAAATGTTCAATAAATGAAAGATCACATCGAGTATCAAGAAATGAATCTGACCATATATTGTAATGCATTGGAAGAAATTACCACTCCTCAAACTCTCAAGATAGAAGGACATAACAAGAAGAAAAAGATTCAAGCAGTGAAAGATCACATCGTGCATCAACAATTTCTCCAGATTTTAAAGGATAATGCCACTTTGGTGCAGAATCGAATGAAACAATAGGCAAATCAACATTGTAATGAAATAAGTTTTGATGTAGGCGATTGGGTATTTTTACGGCTAAATCTCAAGCAAGCTATTTATGAGAAGGAAATGTTGGCAATACTGCATGCACTTAAGAAATGGTGACCTTACCTAATGGGAAGAAACTTCAAGGTAAAAATGGATCATGAAAAAATGGATAGTCTCAAATACTTTTTAGAATAAATATTATCTTTAGAAGAACAGAAAAATGGGTCACAAATATGTTGGGTTACGACTTTGACATCATCTATAGAAAAGGGAAGCAAAATTTTGTTGCAGATGCACTCTCAAGAAAGGATGAGGATGTGGAAGCATTGTTTTGTGCTATTTATATTATCCAACCAGATTGTATAAATGAAGCAAGGGATGAATGGAAGAAGGACGAAGAAGTGTGGCCACTCATTCAAAAGTTATAGAAGATCCAAATTCAAACAATATTGCCAGAACTTGAAGAGGAAGGAAAAATCATATTGGAACTTGAAGCAGTCACAAAAACAAGAACCCAATAGCTATGAAATCAATCAATTTCAGAGTATCTTCTCAAGTAGAATAAATTACTCGCTAAAGATTCGACATGGCAGGACAAGAATTTTATACAGAAGCATCAAGAACTACTCAAGCGTTGAGGACAACACTTTTTGAAGGAGAGGGGAATGTTAGGCCCCTATACTACTAGTGTAAACCCTTATTTTATTCGTACAACCCCCTTATGATATTGTCGTACCCATGTAGTCCCCATATTATTACTATTTTGCCCTTACATTATTATTGTTATGTTGGATCTGATTATATTATGACCCCTTAGACTCCTATATATAGAAAGGAGGTATTTTCGTTTGTTGAAAATGGAAACAAAAAATGCTAAAAATTGAAGTGCTAAAAATAGCACTGTTATAAATAGCAGTTTGGGTACAAGTGCTGGATTGAGCAAGAGGGAATGAAAAATGGAAGTGTTAAAAATAGCATTGCTATTTTTAATGGATTCCAATTTTAGTTAGTCCCTAGACTAAAATAGGAAGTAAAATATGAATTTAAACTTAATAGCTGTTTGAAAATAAATTAATTAATTCACCATGTCTTAATTAGTTGTGAAAAATCAAACATGAAGTCTATGTGAGGACATGCAATAGTTTTTCTATTGATTGGGGAATTTATCCATTAGTTAAAGAGATAAGGATGATTTCTAATTTGAGTAGTATTTAGTTGGCTTAGTTAATTGAGTTAAGTCCAGTTATATTTGATTTAAACAGTTTGTTTAAATTATATAGGTTCAGTTAGTTAATGCATGCTTGCATATAACTGCTGCACTTTAGATAACTGAATATTCTCTCATGAATAACTCATGCATGTAAGTTCAGACAGAGACCCATTTGAGATCAGAGGAGGGACAATGTACTATCAGTTGGATAGATTTTTCCTATAAAGGAAACTCATCCATGGAGAAGGATTTATCTCCTTCAGGACTGCGTAGTTGGATTAGAGGTTAGTGAGTGTGTGAAGAGTCCAATCACACTAGTGTTATCGATAAAACTAGTGTCCATTCAGAGCTGCTAGTCCCACTAAGACAGGTAGCTATCTTAGAAACAAACAAACTAAAGTTACTTGCATTTTCCTTTATGAGAAGTAGATGAGGGAGAAGGAGAGAGTACCAACCTCAGTCTTTTGCTTGGCTCCTTGCTTGTTTCCTCTCCCCTTTGACATATCTTTGCTTCTCCTTCCTCCCTTGTTCCGCTTCAAAGAACACTGGCAAAGTCAAAGCAACATAATAACATCAAATCATATTGATCTACAATCATAAACAATATAGGATCAGATATATATTGACCATACAAATGCATATATCAACTCAAACATACAAGAATATGGAGGAAAAATCAAATAGCTTTATTGATAGAAGTAGTAGAAGAGAGGATTATAACCCATTGATCTGACCTAGTGCTATCCTCCCAGCATGAAAGCCCTTCTTCACCTCATGAAAAGCTAGATCACCCAACATTATGATGTTCCACAAAGAAACCAACAACACTTCCTTATAAGATGCAAAATTCCAGCCTCTGGATCTCTAGGATGACGGATCCATATATAGATGTTTGTAGGTGGGTGAGTCAGCTTTTGCATTCTTTATTAGTGTCATTTCTTTGATAGTTCTCAATTCCACTTGGAGATTTCATGATCTCTTACTCATCCCTAGATGAATTCATAGAGGCAAGTGTCACAGGAGAACTTTCTGGAAGATTCCATGATCATCCACCTTGTAAACAGTCTCTGCCATTTTTCTACTCTTGTCCATCGCACCCCATAGAAGGGCTTTTCAGTATGCATCGCACCGCTCGTGTGCATTAGGTGAGATGCATCGCACTTTGACCATGGAGCAAGTGAGATGGTCAAGTTTTGACCAGTTTTGAGCAGTTTTTCATGGAGAACTTCTGGGAGATGATGTAATCAGATAACCTTGTTCCTTTAGGCTATGAAACAAAACTTTTAGGGACTTAGAATCCCTTGGTTTATGGAAATATAAGATTGGGGTTGTAGTGCCCAAATATATCTATAACAGTTGCCCCCTAAAGCATGAGATCGTAAATCTTTTGATGTCAGGTGAAATGCTTTATCATGAGGATCCAAGGTTTTTCGAACTAGAAGGTGACCTGTAATAAGATACAATATAATACATTATCTTCGTAATATTTTCATGATCTAGTTGAGGCGGGCATTCCCATGCTCAGCTTTATAAATTCATTTTCTTGTACATTGGACAGACAACCATCTGTATGGTAGACTGATGATTCTGGTAGAGCCATCATCCTTTGGCTTGGATGATTATCTGTGCAGCTATGATGTACATTTGATGTCTTTATTTTCCTAAATATGTCATAGCATAGATGGATAAAACTAGATCCAGGGTCTTCAAGCTCATTCAATCTTCACCTTAAGTACAAGTCGATCCATGTGAAAGGATGTTCTGATGTCGAACATGGAAAGACATCGCCTGATTACCAGCCAATGATGTAAGCTATTAACAGGTGTGAGAGGAATCATCGATAATGATAATGACCCCCAAGGTACTGTAGTACAATTCACATGGTGTGAAAATGGGCCTTGGCGTCAAACACCATGCAAAATATTTTGGTCGAAGGCCATTGATGTAAGCCTGTCTCTGGAAGTGAGAAACTTGCCATTGAGGCATGCAAGCTTCAAAGTACTGAAAGGGTTGTTCCTAAGTCAACTTCTTGGATAATGAGCTGACATCGACAAGAAGTGACCTGTCATAGGAGGGCCTTAATGAATCCCACATCTACAATATGAAACAGAGCAAATGATTTTGTGGAGGTGAAAATGATCTAATGATACAAGGTTCAGGGTGGTGGTCATGAAAGAATGAAGGGTGAAGGTATTGCAGTAGATGAGACACACGCTGGGTTGGTGAATTCTCTGAGTGACTTCTCTTGAACATATCGATGACACTGAAATGGATTGGTAGCATTAACCCCAAAAAATGGATGGTACAGAGGACCAATGGTGATATGATTGGTGAACAGAATAACCCAACCCGACTCAATCATGGTGATGGAGTGAAAGTATCATGTTCAAGAGCGACTTGCTACCAATAAAGTTTCTTCAAGTTTTCTTCCCAATTTTTTCCCAGTCATTGCTTACCAGTACCTCTTTATTTTTGTCAAGCTTGAGGAGGATAACATATGCTTGTTCTATAATTTTCCTTTCGGGAAAACCCGTCGCTATGTTTTAACGAGCCTAGCGATAGGGAAACGTGTTCTTGTCTGCATGGACAAGTTTGTCGCTATTATTTTAATGAGTTTAACGACAAAGAAAACTCAGTCCTTTTCAATTTTAGAGAGTCTGAAAGGAGACGAAAAGGAAACTCCAGTAATCCTTTTTCGTAATATAATCCCTTAAGTCCAAAAAAGTATAAAATAATACAAAATGGATGACTTTTCAATAGTTTTAATGAGCCGAACAAGACAAGCGCTCAATCCTTTTGTGCAATGATCCCTCAGGTCCAAAAATATTAAAATCTAGAGGAAGGATGGAACTTCCAATCACTTTAAAAAGCTATAGAGGCTAATTGCTTGGCAATCTTTTCATATTTTATGAGTCATATGAAAAGAGCTTAAAGAAGACTCGTTTTTTGAGGAACGAGTGATGATTTTGCATAGCAAATAGTTCCAGGTAAGGTTTGGAAATTTTCAATCATAATAGTGTAAAGAAGGTGGCTAATAGGATCACTTGTCACATTTATTCCTCAAAAGGGATAAAAAATCAAATGGAGGCGTATGATCGGCTAGAAAGAGTGGAGGTGATGGTAAGAACACGACCAATGATCAAAGTTGATAATAATGTGATCACAATGGTTATTTACCGGAGGTGGGTTCATTTTTTAATGAGCTTAAACTCTGGTGGAACATATGCTCATTGCTAGGTTTATTTTTTAATGAGCTTGAAATTCACGTAAAACTACTAGTGTCAGTCGTATAATAAGGATGTCTCATCGATAGGTTCATTTTTTAGGGAGCTTGCCCCATTCGAAACTTTGCTCCATAGCCTTTTTCATGCAAGTTAGGAATGACCAACTACTGTCCTATGGGTTAATTAACTACTGGGGTTAGGTAGGAAAACTCTTCCTAGGTTATCATTCAATTTGCAAACAAAACACTTCCTTGGCTTTTTCAGGAATAGACATACCTTCTAACGGAGGAATCCTTCTCCAGTCTGATCCATTTTCCTAAACACACAGGATAGTCAGACTAGTCATATTCCTACGCAGAAACCTACCTTATATCTAGGGTTTTCCTACCAACGTAGACGAGGGTGCATGCCTCCTGGGTTTAAGTCACAATCACCGAAGCATTCATGCTCTTCAGGTGGACAGATTGGAGATGGCACTTGACTATTAGCTATGTGTTAACTGGGGAATGAAAGCTGGTCTACAAGCTGGACCATTCTGCCTTCATGCGGAAAACACATTACTCGAAAGAGTGAGGAAACAATAGCTCCCATGCTATAAATGTAGTCACGCCCAAGGAGTAGATTATAATCTAAAGGTCCTTGGACTACCATTACATTTAGATAAATGATTTTCCTTCTCAAAGTTATAGGCAAATTTGGAAGGATCCCTAATGGTTGACTGGTTCCTTTGTTGAAGCCTATTAGATTTCGCATCTCAAGTGGAAGCGATGGCAAACCAAGCACTTTCCAAGCATTTGAGGAAAGGATACTCACAAAAGCCCCTTCATCTATCATAGTACCAACCATGGCCATTTTGCAAGCTTGTACTATGATTCAGAATGGTACATTAGATGGTAGACAGGGTCTACCTAGTAGATTTCAATCAAAGGAAATGACTAGGTTGCTTGGAGGTGGGACCGAATAAATGGCTAGATACATCTCTGACAAAATTCCTTCCTGTGGTAAAGGAACGAGTAGATTGCCCCCATGTTCATCGGAGTCTATGTTTATGAAAATAATTTGAATGGTGTCATTTTCATTCTCTTTGGTGATCGTATCATCTGAAGGTAGACCGTCTGAAGACAAGACTGGGTCAAATGCCATCTCGACCTGTTGACTTTGGTCCAGTGTGGACTCAGAGGGTTTATCTTTAGTGATAGATGCTTCAACTAACCACAAAGGTGTTTCAGTCGAATTTTGAAATAGTGATGGACTTGGCAAGAGTTTCTTGTATCTAGGATGAAGCCGTAGTGGTGAAGCAGGACAACTATCCAAGACTCTTTTAGCTTTGTCTAGGAATGGACAACAGTGGATGGCATGATTTCCTTCACATAGTCTACAAGGAATTTTAGATCTTCCTTTTTGTCTAGTGACTTCGTTTTCACTAGTTGATGGTGTACTTTCAACATGATCATCAGAGGTTGAGGACACCAAATTGTGCAATTCGGGAGACCAGTCGCTTAAGATCTGTGGGATGCAAGGACAATCTTGATGATAGTCGTCTCCCTTGCAAATGACACATGGAGATTTAGGTTTGGACAGTGCAGTGTGTGGATTTTTGCTAGATGATGCTTTGTTGCCCCCTTTTGCCATTAGATTCTTCTTCTTCTTCTCCTTCCCTTTCTTCTTCTTCTTAGTTACTTGGTTTTTAGCTTCACCAAGCAAAGAGGAAGAAGGAGAGGGATAAATAAACGAAGTAGAAGGTTGGGGGTAGCTCTAGTATCATCCGGTTGCTGATTTCATTGCTTAGGAATCACGGTGCTTTGAATGACAGAGGTCGAGAAGAGCCATACTGGCAGGCCAATTGTCAGTCCTAGACGGAACAATGTGGCTGTATGAGGTGCACCAGCATCTCCCTAAGAGGAGAAAGGACTAGGATTCCCCCCAAGGGGAAATCCTTGGTTGGTGGACTCCATTTTCTCAACCTAAGATCAATGAGGGAACAAGGATGTTATTCCGATTAAAATAAATTTTATGACGCTTTGACACAACTTGCTTTTTCAATTTTTAAGAGTCGAGAAAAAGCTAAATATGACTCTAGTCGCCTTCGATTTTTAATGAGCCTAAAGTGACAAGTGCTTAGATGGAACTTTTCTGTTAAGGAGTCTGAAAAGGAATGAAAGTGACTACTATGGAAATCTAGATAGAGGGATTACCAAACCAATCGCAAAACTGCAGAATACTTTTTACGGTACGGTAGTCAATCTTCCCGAATGTTGTGTTCAGTGCATTACGATTGATAGGGCGGCAGACACGGCTTCCTAAGGATAAATGATGAAGCCTATTGTGGTCTCCCAATATATACTCGACGGTACGTGGGAGAACAAGTACGTATTGGCACTTGTTGTCTCAAAGAGGAGGAATCACGCAACCTACAATGAAAGCGATAGTTGCCAGGTTATATGACGTTGGAATACGTCTCTAGCCTATACTTCTAAATGTTGTGTGTTAGGTTCCAAAGTGTTTTTATGTTCATTGAAATTTATTTTACAGTTGATCTTTATTAAGAAGTTTGCCTTTAAGGTTCACCGTGTGATGTAGATATACAACTCCTAAATATGAAATCTAAGATGATAAACAACTATTTATTTCTCTTTTTGCAATGAAAATCCTAGCTACTAAGGAAAGAGAAGCGAAATTCTTTCAACATAGAGTAGAGAGCACACACTAAGATGCACTGTCGTAAATCAATTTCCACAAGTAGTCTAAATGAAAATTCACATGCATGTATTTGTTTTCCACTTTCTTAATGTGTGAATGACAAAAAGAATGCTAAGTAGAAATATGAATTATCTTTCCTTTCAAAACGACAGTGCTAACAATTTTCTTTTCAAAATATGAAAGGAAGACGAGGACAACAATTTGCGATTTTGAATTGAAAACTACTTTCGACACTTGGAATACTATTAATTCAAATCAAATACAAGAGTAACAATGTAATCGACTATCAGAAAGAGGAGGATTCTTTTGTTTGACTGAAAATGACACTTGTGACACTTTCAAATCAAAAGACAATAGTTCGATTAAGATATTGTTTGTAAAGGAGAACTGTAAATGGTGAAAAATACATAAAAACATTCACAATTCTTTGTACAATGGAGGCTGAATAATGCAATGGAAAGGAGTTTCAACAGTGGTATACTGATCACAGACAACAAAACTCCTGAGTAAAGCTGAAGAGAATGAAGAAAAACCAAAATTTGGAGGCAGAAATAGTCTTATCTGATCATCGCACCTGTAACATAGGGAAATAGGGATGCATCTCACCTACGGCACACGGGAGGTGCAAAGCATCCAGACTGTCAAAAGGAGACAGTGTGATGGTCTAGGGACAAGACTTTAACTTGGTTTTTTGTCACAGTTTGCAGCTTAGTTCAGGGATTTAGGCTGAGGTAATGATAGTCAGTAAATATAAAAACATAGGGGTTGATCTAATGAGGTTACTTGAGCCACCACCAGGGCACTTAGGATGTTTGCAAGTCAGATGTTTAATTCATAAGCTAACCCAGAGATTGACTGAAGCAACATTTATCTACTTTGCAGTTGCATAGCAAAAGCAGTTCGAAGGCTAGCTAGCTTAACTTCAGGCTCCGTCTGTAGCTTATAAAGTAAACAAACTAGAAACAAGCAAACAAGCTATTTGATCCCCAACAGAGTCGCCATTCGGAGCTGCTAGTCCCACTAAGACAGGTAGCTATCTTAGAAACAAACAAACTAAAGTTACTTGCATTTTCCTCTATGAGAAGTAGATGAGAGAGAAGCAGAGAGTACCAACCTCAGTCTTCCACTTGGATCCTTGCTTGTTTCCTCTCCCCTTTGACAGATCTTTGTTGCTCCTTCCTCACTTGTCCCACTTCAAAGAACACCTGTAGACTCAAAGCAACATAATACTATCAAAGTATAGAGATCTACAATCATAAACAATATAGGATCAGATATATATTGACCATACAAATGCATATATGAACTGAGACATACAAGAATATGGAGGAAAACTCAAATAGCTTTATTGATAGAAGTAGTAGAAGAGAGGATTACAACCCATTGATTTGACCCAGTGTCATCCTCCCAGCATGAAAGCCCTTCTTCACCTCATGAAAAGCTAGATCACCCAACATTATGATGTTCCACAAAGAAAC